>RXON01002706.1:0-29756 GCA_009667805.1 Leptobrachium leishanense | reverse complement strand
CATCTCAACATATCCACATACTCCTACAGCTTCCTGTCTCCTCGCAACTGATGCGTATGCTAGCAGGGTACAAAGAATATCTTGGCATCATTGCCATGAGGTTGGCAAGTTCAAAGTAGCCCATGTTCTCTAGTGTCACTCAACAATTGTCATACATCTTTATACAAATGGTGTCAGGTGCGGCCAGACAGTTTTCTCAAAGTTCTTTTTTAAAATAATGCATTTGCTGTTACAATGTATAAATAGAATTTAAAAACCTATAACTTATAACCTTCAATGGCAGAATATTATCTATGAAATATTTGGTTGCCTTTGCAGCCCAACTACACTGTGTTTAATGTGTAGAATGCACTTGTAAACATGTAACATAGTGACTATATTTCCTACATATTTATGTTCTGTTAATCTGTATATTTGTGGTGTTGTTTTTTTAATATCTTGCATTTTATTACTTTGAATTGTTACAGTAGGTACAGAAATTCAATGTTCTTGAACCCAGGACATACTTGAAAATGAGAGAAATCTCAATGTATCCTTCCTGGTAAAATAATTTATAAATAAAATAAGTAAATAAATAATGTTCCATCTTCTTATCAACTTGGTTTGTGGCAGACTCTTTCCCTCAATATAAAATTCCACAGTGGGATATGTGCATTAACAGTCTTTTAAGACACTGCCTGCCAAGACAGATATAAAAAGATGATGACTGCGCAGTAGCTGCGTTGTATCATCACACTTCGCTTGTACTGAGTAAAAACATAGCTCAGAAACATGCATAATTGGAGCCAGGAGTAGATAAAAAGGAAACATTAGACAGAAACTGAAAACTGCTAATGTGAAGTCGTCTTTATTGTTGCACTTTATCTAGTAATTTTAGAAGATTAACATTTTTTCGAGTGAGATATATGTGTCGCCTCTCCTTCTCTCGTTTTTGACCTTCTAATTGACCTCATTTGTTAACACAAAAAAAGTCACTTGGTCCAAGGCTTAGTATACACATAGAAATGGAAACACGTTTAAATGAAAAAAGAAAAGGACACACTGACATAACACAATGTTATGTTACAAACATAAACATGTATCTTTATGACTATAACATGAAATTCAAACACAGGATTAAGAGCTCATGTTAACTAAAAATAATTGTAACAAAGCATAGACTTTTTGATCCATTGATATGTACAACAAATCAAGGTTGACACATTATTATTTATATGGTCTTGCTATGTTGACATGCTGGTAGTGAGTTTGAAACGCAAACTGTTCTCACTTAAAATGTCTTTCTTTAGTCATTGTTTTCAAGAAATTCTGTTATTTTTACAATTACTATGGTTTTCACAGACCTCTTTCCATATGTGTCTTTGATAAAAATGAACTAAGTTTGAATGATGACAACAATGGTTGTGTTGGCTTCACAATGGCCAAGATAAATACAGTAGTACAGATAGAGTTATGCCTATGAAATAAAGGGTGATTTGTTTTTTTTAATATAGACAGAATTTATAACCAGATTTTAATCTGGTTAACAAAACATGGCCCCTATTACAATCCTCGCGCAGCGCATTTGCAGGCGCGCAAATGCACTTTTGCGCGAGGACAAAACCATTTGCGCAGAACGTCGTATTACGATGTTCGCGCCAACGATGCACATTAGCTTCTACCGCAATTGTCCCTGCGCGAACCCAGTGCGAGCGCAAGTGCGTGCGCGCATCCCATACTTACCATTGTCAGCGCGAATGCGTTCGAGCGGATGGTATTACGATCTTCACGCAACGTCGTACGAACAACGTTTGCGCGAAGTATCGTAACGTCTTTGAAAACCTGGTGTTAACTTACAATCTGAACGTTCTGGCCGAAACTAAATGAACCTGCACAAAAAAAAAAATACAGCACAGTACAGTTACACATTCTACACATACCCAAACAATAAAATGAATAAATTGTTTAATTTTTTATTTTTGTTGCAGCACATATACGCAGATTGACTCTGACAGGCGCAACAACCGAAACCTAGCAAATGGTGGTTCTAAGGCTGGGGTCAGACGAGCACACTTTTAACGTGCGTTCTGGCGCACATAATTACGGCCACAATAGCAGCAGATGACGCGCAATGACGGCCAATATACGATGTACGGCCGCACAAAAGTCCGGCCGTGCAACGCAAGTGGAATTTGAACGCATTTTTTTGAGAATGCTGAACCGCTAGTACTGACGTACTGAGTGCGCAGCTGCGGCAGAGCGGCGTGTTTGCGTGATTAGGAGATGTCAAACGCTGCGAATGTCCAGCCTACATAACGTCCAGACGCAAAAAGAGTTTTATTGACGATCCGTACAAAATCATGCCTGAAAATGCACGTCGTCTGACCGTTTTTGCGCATTCCGTGAAAAAATCCGTCAATGCGTTCGGATGCACTTTTTCACGTTCGCGGGGAAAAATGCTTTCGTCTGACCCTAGCCTTAATTCTGATTGGCTGAATCCCATGAAAAAACAGTCTGCCCTCCGATTCCTGCACGCAACGGTCATTTGCGCCCGGCTTTGCACGTTGGATTTGCGCTCGCAAAAAGTTGAAGGCTGAAAAACTGCGCTCGGATCGTAATACAGCGTTAATTTGCGCGCGCCAACGTTTTTTGCATGCGCAAAAAAATTGCGCTGCGTGAGCGCATTTTTGCTCGAAGAGTGTAATAGGGGCCAATATTTGGTCAAATTATACTTTCAATATTCAAGGTATGTAACCAGAGCCGGTGCTAGACTATTTTGTACCCAAGGCAAGACCAGCTATTTGAGCCGACCAGAAAAAATAGTTAACTGTTAACATGCGGGGGGGGGGATACCACACACTTTGTGCGTGGGGAGGGGGCGCACACTGTGCACGGGGACACACACACACTGTGGGACACACACACACATACACTGTGTAAGGGGGCCGCACACGGTCATTCAGTGCCCATCTTACCCCTCTGCTGGTTGGGCCCGGGATCAGTCTATGCCTCTTGCTTTCTTTTGCCTTTTCTTTCATCTGCCTCTTTCTTTCCTCTGCTTTCTTTTCTTTCATCTGTCTCTTTTTTTCTATCTTTCATTTGCCTCTTTTTTCTTTCCTTCTTCTGTGCCTCTTTTTTTCCCTTTCTTTTGTTCTCTCTCTCTTTCGTGACTTTCTTTCTTTCTATCACCTCTCTTTTTCTGTAATCTGCCTCTGGTGGTGTCCCACTCCCCACGTCACCTGGTGGCGCCTACGCATCATAAGATTCCCACCTTCTGTGCCACTAGCAGGGGTCTGTGAGCCGACAAAAGACGTTTGCTTAGCTTGCCTAGTGGGAGCACCGGCCCTGGATGTGACCAGTTATGATATGTATCCAATAGTGTAGTTATGATGAGAAAGAGTTTGAGCTTAGTGAAAAACACTGACAAAATGATGAGATAACATAACGTATAATTAATGACTCTGACCACATTCACCCTAAAAAAACATATGTAAAAAGTGTTCATTATGCCCACAACATTCCTTATAAGTAAAGAAAAATACAGCACAGGATTTCATTAAAATTTTAGAATTATAGCGCGATAATGTGTGCACTCGTGAAAATACTTCATATACAGTATTTACATACTGAAAGGCTTAACACAGACGATTAACCACCAGAGGTTATTCATCCTTCTAGGAAAGAAGAGAGACTTCCCATTATCAAAAGAATATTGGATATACTGTCATTGATTTTAATGTAAAAATAAGAGTATGAAGAGAAATTTAAAAAAAGGTGTCGGACCTGTTTGTGGCTACATTTTATTTTGAAGTAAATAGATTTTAAAGCTCAGGATGAGACTGATTACAACCTTAGTGTATTCAATTTCCCGTAGACCAAGAACAGTTGAGGGGTAATTTAGAGTGCACCAAACTGGCATGAAATTGCACTGAGCGGTGAATTTCCCCGTACGGTGCAATTTCGTGGCCATTCGGCTATTCAAAAAGCTGGCAATTCGCCAAATATTGGCGAATTGCCAGGGAAATATGGTGCAATTCGGCGCCAGTGAAATTCCCCATAGAAAAGTAATGGTTAATCTATTCAGAGAACAGCACCAAAATGTCAGTGAAATGCCCTGATTTTCGGTGGTTACATTTGACAGGTTTAAACAGGCAAATCTCATAGGTTTCAATATTAAAAAAAATCCCCATCTTTCTTAAATATTTATTCAACTGTATTTATTCTTTTCATTTGCAGCAAAAAGTCTCTTTATTCTTTTAGGATTTTTTAGCAAAATTTTTAATTCCGATATCTTGCTTTTTTTTATTATTCTGTAACAGACCTTTTTATTGTTATTCATAGGACCTTATATGTTTTTTTCCAGGCATTTTCATGTACTTGTTTTATTTTAAAATGCTTTTTAAAAGTTGCACTGTTTTTTTACCCCTGTCCAGCAGCTTTGAGCTTTTTCCAGTGGCTGGTTGGCAGTCTGTTCAGCGGGTCGTCGGCTTTTTTGGATCAATTTGGCTGTCTGTTCGGCAGATCGGCGGATGCATTCGTCAGTTTTTCAGATCGATTCGACTCTTGTTTGATTTGTTCAGCGGTTTTGCAGCAATGTCGTTGACATTTCTGTGTTCTCTGAATAACCCCTTTAGAGGTGGAGTTTTGTGTTCATAGTAGAAGGCTTTAGTCACCATCTGAGACATTCAGTATAAAGTGGATTTTGCAGATCTTCGAACTGCAAAAGGGTTCTTCTTTAAAAGCATCTGATGAGCAGAAATCCGAATAGAATAGTAATACGGAATGAAGGAATGAAAGTGGAGGAATAGGATATATATAATGATAGTATCAAACAGACAGCTACTGGGACTACAGCAGATTCTCAGAACATATCCTATAACATTGCATTCAGAATTTTTTTGGTTACAATGCGTTACTTTATCCAAACACAGGACTTCTGGCTGAATCAAAACACACCTGTTGAATTTCATAATGACCCACGTCTCTACTCTTAAGCTTCTACTTGGACTGCTGTCAGATCTTGGTTCCATTTACACAGGAATGCATTAAGATTACAAGATTCTCTTGTTAAAAACACAAACTCCCAAAGCCTGGAGTCTAGGCTTTCACTCCAAGCCAAATCCTTATAAATAAATTACACGAAGCTCTTTCGTTAAGTTTTCACATTACAAGATTTGACCCATGTCATAGAACCCTGTGCTCAGAACTGTTCTCCTGCAGTTTTAGTAATGTTATTTTATGTACCATGTTGCCAGGGCACCACTGCTCCCCTGAAATCCCCCCAAACAAGGACCCTTGCTCTTTATGACTGCAGTGTTGGTGCTAGGTGGACCTGATGAGGAGCAGGTTTGACTGTGGTGCCGGGATGTCTGGGTGGGCTGAGATTTGTAATGGGATTAACTGTTATCTGATTCTGTACCAAATAAAAGGAGGCCTGCTGGAATGGACAGGCAGTGTGCTTAACCCAATATGGCCAGTGCCATCTGCTTTATTGGGAGAATTTAGGAACTAATGTCAGTTCCTAAAATCATTTTAGTTTATCACATTTCTTGGTAATATTTCAGATATGCCTTTTTATGCACTTTTTCGCATAAACCTTTTATTAATGTAGGGATAAATCAAGTTCTCTCCTCAAACCTCTCTCCTCAAACCTTTGCAAACCTCTGGTTGGTTGTATTTTCAAGTAGTTCAAAGAAAGAATCAGTTTCTGATTTTTTTTATCAAGCATTAATGTTTTATGTCTATGCTGTGATTAGTAGGAACTTATTGGATGTGGAACAGTGGTAGATATGCAGTCTTAGTTGGTGTTATCTTAACCAGAGCTGTTGTAAACTTACCAGAGCCATTATAGCCTATGGAGCTGTTAAGTTTACAACAGCTCTGGTTAAGTTAGCACCAACTTTGTAATATAGACCTTAAATGGGCATTTCGGTTACTTTTACCAGAATGTTAGAACATGCATTTTATGAATTTACAGCCATGGTTTATTTCTTAATTTTAGTTATTCATGTTTAAAGTAAAAACCCTCATGCTTCTCCTTGCAGACATAAATGCATGCACTAGACACAAGAGTTAGATCAGATACAGCTGGTGTGTAGAGTGCATGCATTTTAGCGTGGACATATTGGTTTGCTGTTTTCATTGGATTGGAATTCACCAAGTCTGCACTACTGTACACGATTTGTTGTATTGATATTGTGTATATGAAAGTGTAATTTGTTTGTGTGAGCAGCAAACAGTATATATGTGTGTGTGTGTAAATAAATAAATATATATATATATTTATATATACAGTATCTCACAGAATGTCTCACATTAATGTCTAAACCGCTGGCAACAAAAGAGAGTATACCCCTAAGTGAAAATGTCCAATTTGCCATTTTCTCTCCCCGGTGTCATGTGACTTAGTTAGCGTTGCAAGGTCTCTGGTGTGAATGGGGAGCAGGTGTGTTAAATTTGGTGTTGTCGCTCTCACTCTCTCATACTGGGCACTGGAAGTTCAACATGGCACCTCATGGCAAAGAACTCTCTGAGGATCTGTAAAAAAAGAATTCTTGCTCTACATGTACTCACTTGTTGCCAGCGGTTTCGACATTAATGGCTGTGTGTTGAGTTATTTTGAGCGGACAGCAAATTTACACTGTTATACAAGTTATACACTCACTACTTTACATTGTAGCAAAGCGTCATTTCTTCGGTGTTGTCACATGAAAAGATATAATAAAATATTTACTAAAATGTGAGGGGTGTACTCACTTCTGTGAGATGCTCTGTGTGTGTGTGTATGTATATGTATATGTATATATCCCTTGTGTACAGCACTGCATTACCCCTAGGTGTTGATTTGATGTTTTATGCATGCATTTTGGCCTGAAGGGAGAAGTTCGTAGACTCATCTTTTAAAAAGGAAAACCTTGCTCAAGACAGGACATAACTGATGGATGTCAGTTAAGAAAATAGTTATTTTAAGATGCTGAAATAAATTTAGGTAAAAAAACAATTTCCTAGAATGTGCCTGTAAGCCTGATTTTACATCTTTGCAGCAATGGAATCCATCCAAATGAATCTACTGAATCAGCACCATGGACAGCAGTGATATGTTCATTTAACAGAATCATACATCTATAGGTATGCTTTTCCTATTTTTATTTGTTGTTAATGATATTATGCTTGTTATACTTGGAAAATTAATTCATTTAAGTCACACGTGTTATGATTAAACTATTAGGCAACCTCAAAGGATTAAAAATAAAATCTGAATAGAAAGAGGATTTTATAACTGGATTACTGATACATTATAAATGATAGCTTAAATATTTTAACCCTTCACTGTCATCAATAATGATTTCAAAATAAACTGTTAGCATTATCTGATTTGAACCATAGCATATTTTGACACCAAAATGTAAGCTAAAATAAACTCAACAATAAAAAACAATAACTTTCACAGGATACTTTTTTTTAAAGATATTTTTCATGTAATCCAAATAAATTCTGCAGATCTTTATTGGAAAGGTCTTAAACAGTGTTTTCAATACTTGTTCAATGAACCATAATCAATTCATGCGCATGGAGCTGTAGACTGATCATTACGACACTAACAGGTTACAAAAGGCAGGCTATTAAACTCACAGTTAAAATAACTTAACCTCCCTGGCGGTCTAATTATTGGGAAAAACTGAGTCTAAAAGTGGTCTATTTTTTTTGCCCCCCCCTAGCGGTGGCTCGGGGTTAAATTCCTATGTTGGAAGCGGTAACCCCGAGCAACACTCGGGATGCCGCTGGATACATTACCTCTCCGTGCGCTCCCTCGATGTCCCCAGCTACCTCCTCCTGCGACAGTGACCTTATACTTCCTGGTTTCCTCCTCGCGAGAAGGAATTCAGGAAGTAAAATGCCGCGGTCGCCGGAGACTTTAGGAGACTGCAGAGATCATCGAGGGAGCGAAGGGAGAGGTGATGTATACAGCCCGAGTGTGTCTCGCGGTTACCACTTTCAGCGGTGAAATTTAACCCCGAGACACACTCGGGATAACCGCCAGGGAGGATAAGACCTCAACAAGATCATCTACCTCTTAAAAATACCAAAAGAAAGATGCCTATAATGACTGTTCACCTGCACGGTGCTTGCTGGTAGGGTTGCCAGGCCAGCCCTCCCTTTTTAGAGTTTCCTAAGTTTTCTTTGGCTAGATGACTATTCCCATACATTAGAATAGCGGTTCTCAACTCTGTCCTCGAGTACTCTTAATAGGTCAGGCTTTAAGGATTGTCTTGGGGAAAATGCAGACTGAATCCTGCAATCACTGAGCAGCAAATCATATCACCTGTGCTGAGCTTCCGCAGCCTGCCAAACATAGCCTGTTACTTATGGACAGGGTTGAGAACCATTGTAATAGAACACATATTACTAAATAGTGAAGAGGGAGAGCTTAGAAAATCATCAGCCCCGTAACATGAATGTTTCACATGGAAAATCAGTTACCAAATTAGGGAAGGCCACCTGGGATTCCTATTTGATTTATGACCTGCAGACTATGGATTATACATGTCATAGGGTTGCATTTTACAGGCTTTGCCCATCAGCATAAATAAATGATATGTGTCCAGGAAAACATGGCCAACCTAGCAATTCTAGCTGCAGGGAGGAATGAGGAAGTATCCAGCCCAGTAACATGTATAAAACATAACAAGAAAACTTTTGTGTGTCTAAAACAAGTTCAAATAGATCAGGTTTTTGTTGGGGCAAATTTTTAACCCTTCAACAACAAATTAAATTTTTCTTCATTTAGGGGGACTTCTGAGGTGTTAAAAATTCCACTATCTGCTTCCTTCAATCCCACTGATCTTCTCCTAGCTTCTCCTCCCTGGAGTCTGTCAGTTAGCTAAACAGTGTTTTCTTTTTCGGTGGTAAACACTGATTCTCTCTTATTCCTAGTAGCATTAGGGGGGCGAACCTGTTGGGGCTTCTTCCAATTGGAAGAAGGGGGATCTCTGGCTCCTCTCCCTAAAAACACCTTGAATGGTGGGGAGATTTATTGTAGACTGCTCTCTCACCTCCTTTGTTACTTCTCGACCTACGTCTGTTTACCAAATTCCAACCCTCCTCTTGGGGGTCTCTTGACAATCTATCATTCTGTCTCTCATTATTATTAGGTCTTGCTCCCTCTCTCTCGTATTTATTATAATTGGTTCTGGTACCATAATCTTCTTTCATATTCAAAGTTTTTTCTTTGTATCTATTGGCTTTTGTTTTTTAAGGGTGACATTATTACTGACAGGTTTTCTATCTTTCTGATAAAAAGTATTATATTTTCTTTTGTATGTCTTAATGGCATTTTATGTCTAAGCTTGTAGTCCCGTTGATCTCTTTTTTTTTTTTTTTTTTTTTTTTTTCAATTGAGATCAGTTTATCAAGCTAGACAATCTAGTTTAATTAGGGTTACAGTGTTGCAAAAGCTATAATACAATTTATATACTAAGCTATACATACAATCTGTGTAAGACACATAGATCCTATAGTAAAATACAGTCCATACAGTTTACATCCAGCTGGTTTTCATAACTTGACAAATCTATATAAAATCAACATTAAAAAAAGTCAAGATATTTCAGAACATATCTAGATAAAACAACATTTTGACAATAAAAAACAAAAAAAATACAAAAAAAAATTGTCTCAAATTGACACATTTTTATGAAAGGCAGGATTCCCTTAGGGCAGTGCAAATACTGTGGCAAAACAGCCTTCAATGTCCCCTTTAAATTTCTCTGTTATGGAGTGTCAAAAAAAAGAAATACAATAAAATAAATATAAGCTTAACACATGTTGGAATCCTGGATTGAAGAAGAAAAACCTTTTACAAAAAGTAAAACAACTGGATTTTTTGGGGGGGGGAGGTGGGAAATGCAAACGTTAAATTTGAGATTTTTTTAAAGTCTTGTCTTCATCACATGTACAGTGGGGGATAATACATTAAAAAGATTCTTATCCCTTCCCGTGAAATATTTTACACTATTGCAGAAAATTAAATAATACCTTAGATTCATGACTACGTACAGAAGAAGTATCTATAAAAATGGGCATTGGTAAAGAATCTTTTGGTGTTTTGGAGACTGAAGAGATAAAAAAAAAAGAGGAGAATGCAAAACATAATTACTCTTGCAAGAACAATGTTCATATACTACAATTAGTACTGCCTGGTTAAAACTGATCCCTCAAATCCAGCAGCGCTGTACATTTAATATTTTGAAAGTTACATTATGCTGGTGCAGGGCAGGAGAGAAATGTTCCTACAACCCTTCTGCCGGACATGGGTGGGTTTGATCATGTCTCCTCTGTAAAATACAACTGGTTGGATACTTGTATCCACTTTCGATACAGTTGTGCATTGAAAAATGTACATGTATCCTATACATACTTTGTCTTTTTCCTAAATCTAACTATTCCAACGTACAACAAAAAACATTGTTTTTCCTAGAGAAGATATGGAGAACACGGATTTAAGATCTTGTACAATTGGAACAATACATATTTTAAATTTTGGGCACACTACATTGCTGCCTACCAGTTAAGAGACCTATACTATTGCCGAGTAAGTACCTTATGGTCTGTTGCAGTTATCAGTCTTGAGAGGGGATGTGTCACTGCACCAAGGAGTTATTCTCTCAAAAGAGGATTTTTATTCTACCTCACAAGATTGGCCAGGTCCTCTGCTCATGGTAAAATACTTGCTGCTCTACAGGTGAATAAACCCTTGTTACTTCAGCTTTTCTGCAATTCTGATATGTACAATTCTGAGTGGAGGCAGAGTACTTTGCTTTTGCATACGTTGCCATAGAGTGCTTGACTCCATACAGAACTACATTTACAAAACTGCAGATCAGGTGCAGATACTATAGAATATTTTAACTGTAATTCAGAAAGCTCTAGTTTGTTGAAACACAAGGGAAAGTTTTTCCTCTCTACGGTCTCCAACGATCTTTAATTGTAGTAGGACAATGCAGGGTCATTGTGGTTCCACTCACAGCATGTAGCCACCTTCTGCATATGTACATATCAGCATCAAGCACAAACCACGGAGGTTTATACATTCGATTCTTAAATCCTTTCTTTAAGGAGCATTTCTTTTGCTGTAAAGAAGTATTGCAAGTGACCAGAATATCAGGAATTGCGGTCCTCGGGGTAGACGAGCAACTTCTAATAAACCTGATGAGACCTGTGCCAAAATATTATTACTAGACTGTAATGGCAGGAAATCTTACGGTCGGTTCTTTGGCACAAAGGAAAGCACATAGGTGCTAAAATATCCTCAAACCTATGAATGGTTTTGCTTTCATCTAGTACCCAGTGGCCTTGAAGAGTTTCCCCCCCTCTTATAAAGCACATGACAAATTGTCCATAACGCATATAGCATGACAGTAGTTAACAAAGGCAGTGGTTTATTAAAAAAGATCTATATACGGGCAGAAAAAAGTTTGCCAGCAGATTAAAAATAAACATGTGCAGTTCAAAGGGTGAGATCTACAGTCTTTTTTCTTTCCTGTGGATCCTGTGCATTGATGTTTCTTTTCCAAAGCTGGATGTGAATTGTTCTTTTGTTTCTTTAGATCCTCCTGGTTATTTAAAACATGAATCATAAATGTGTAGCTTCACACATAGCTGTGAATATTGTAGTATGACACAGAGTACCGCCTTAAGATCCATCATGGAGTTGATTAGGCAGAATGATGTCCATAAGTCAGTCTTAATATTTTTTCCCAAATCAGCTGTAACCAAACATCTTGGCTTCAAAATGCTTCAAAGCCAGATCCGGGAAAGATTGTAACAAACTCTAAATGTTGGTGCCTCCATGTGACAAATGAGATTCAAGGTATCATTGAATATGCAGATCGCTGAAGCTTTGAATAGGTCCTGGGAATGTAAGCGATCCACATGTGGTTCAATTGACCAGTCACAAAAAGTGAATACAAGGGGAAGGCTACAGACAAACCTAGAAAAAAAAATAATAATTTTGCCACCTGCTATCAGATGAATAAAGTGCATAGCAAATATTGTAACAGTCCTACAAAAATAAAACAGACGCAGAAAATGCAGGAACGTCTTTATCCGGAAAAAGGGCAAACTGGGATATGATGCTCTGATCCCAGCACGTATACCACATTTACACTCCCATGATGAAAAGTGAACTCCTTCTGTTATCCTCCATGTGCTTCATGGATTTTAAATGGAATGTGCGGACACCTCAGACTGCTGTCTTATATAGCTCTGGAAACTCTTGTCTCCTATAGGGTGTTGTTGGCTTCCATACTTTGTCTTCTCAAACTTATCCCTCTTGTACTGCACATGCTCTTGCTGTAATGATTTCACAGAATCTATGATTTGACATAGTGTCTTGTATGTTTCACGCGCATCTTCGATTAGGAAACAGCTGTACTCCTCCTGGTCTGTTCCAACATACACAGCCTTGCTCCCACAGGCCTCTTGCATCTCCTCCAGTTTAGACATGTAGGTGTTAAACAGCGAGTAAATGCGCTCCGTTTCCCGATCTCCATCTATAACAAGCTGTATATTTGCAGGTAGACCCCCAGTGCAAGGTGTGCATCCAGGGGCATTCTCTGAGGTAGCCTTGCAGCACAGCCAGTGCCCATTAAGGAAGGCAGAGGGGTGATAGACACTGAGGCGTTTCTTATTGCACTGGCTGACTTTGGTGAGGATGTCTATCCAGTCCTTTGCTTCCACACAGTTATTAGCTTGAATGTAGAGCGTTCGCACTGGTTGGATGACCTGGAACATATTTTTCATTTTGAACGACTCTTCCTCCAGTTTTTCTACAGCCAAAATGTTTTCAATGGGAATATTGCAGAGAGGTTGATCACCTTTATTTTTTTGATAAGTAAACTCATGGTTTGTGAGCCGGAACCACCGCTTCTTGAAATTCTTCATACCGAAACGTTTCCTCCCCTGCGCTCTTTTTATCATAAACCCTTCCTTTAGCAAGATGGGCTGTTCTATACGTTTGTGGTCTCTTCTGCCAGAGGATGAAATAAGATCCAAGAAATTTTTAACAGCATCTGCATATTTCTGTTCATTAAAATGCTCATAAAAAGTAGCCATATAGGTCTCCTTGAAGCTTGCAGATTTTGACTTTGATAAACTGCCCAGTGTCTGTATAGTCTTGGAGATAAGGGTCAAAGTTCTGGACGTCTGCAAGTCTGGGTGGTGAGGTCTGAGCTGAAACAGATTAGGCGACAGGATGGCAGGTGCAAAGAACCTCAGGAAAATGAAGCTGCTCACAGCAGTATATCTTACGTCGGGGTCACCTTGGAAGCGTTTGGAGGCAGACTCCCTCAGAGAGAAGAAAATGTCGCACATGACAGTAGGGCAACTCACCCCTGATTTTGTAATAACATTAAATATCTGATCAACAAAGTTTTTCAGGTTATCCTTGTTGTTTTCCAAATTTTCTCCATCCTTTAACTTTACTGGATCTATCTCACAAGGTTTATGTAACTCGCAAATCTCATCTATAATTGGCTTGAGGGTAACCTGAAGATAATGCATCCCTGCCAGTTTCATGGTCTCGTCAATGCACTTGGATGTTAACGAGTTTCCTCGGAATATGGTGTTTGGGTCCTGTGTCCTGTTCACTTCAGCATTTGCAATTGCACTGATGAAAGGCACAATCTTTCCATAATGTAAAAAAAGTCGAACCAGTGGTATCGCCGCTTCCTGTTTTTCTCTGCAGACTTCACCCAACACGTGTGCAGCAGATGCCGAAACGGGCTCAACGTCGCCTGACTTTAACAAAAGGTCTCGAAGAGGATTGTAGTACTCGCTGGAAAAAACATGATCTTCTGTGTAAACCACATTTAGCCTCAGAGAGCCCAGATCCTCTGGTTTCCCCGACTTGCCGTTGTCTCTGGGTTGGAGTAAGTACCATGCATCATAGCAGCTGGATTGACGAAGGACTCCCAACGGTATCCTCAGTTCTCCAAGAAACTCATCCCCAAATTTGAGATTGCTGGCATTCCACAGGTCAACTCTAATCTCCATCTTCTCCACATCATCTTCTTCAATTTCAAAATGTGATTTCTTGTTGTAACTACTAGGCTTGGTCACCTCAAAATAAAACACTTCATCAAATTGAGGGTTGTTAGTCTTCTTCTTGACTTTGGTCTTCTTCGCTTCAGACCGTGATGGCCCAATTAAAGTGACAGTAGCGTACGGATCACATTGACCATTGACGATGGGGAGTCCCTGACATTCTAACACCCGTGCCGCAAGCTTGTGACAAATCACTCCTGTGTCGGTTATCACTTCACTCAGCCTCAATTCAAGGTGCACCTTTCCCTGTACTTCTGAGTCTGCATCAACATGCTGCATTTGAAACCAAGTGTCCCTGTTGTTGTATTTTTGGAGGTCTTCTTTCAGTATAGCAACTTTTCCCATGATGGAATCCCTCCGGAAAACATCTCTGTCGAATATGTAAAAGGACAGGTGACGGAAGTTGCGAGGAATCTCACAATAAAAGTCTTCTCCGTAAAACGGGCAGAGAGATTTCTCCACTATCTTGGTTCTGAACACCTCCTCTTGGTCCAAGTTCACCGTGCAGTAGCAGTCCCGCATCTTATTTGGCCCTGGATACGAAGGCAGATTTTTTGCTTCACCGATCTTGATTCTGACGCTCTGAAACACGCGGATCCCCTCGTCCTCCACGGCCATGGTACAGGCGGGACGTGCTGCTGCAGCTGCCTGCCCGACTCTGCTGCTTCTCCAGGCGGACACAGGGCGCTCTCCCCGACCGGGGGCTTCGGCGCCTGCAGCAGCAGCCCAGTTGATCTCTTTTAAATTTTCCTTCCTTAGTCTTTGAAACTTAAGATCTACCTCTTTAACCCTTTCTTTTATAATAGTTCCTTAATTACCCCTGGATATTTGATGTCCAGGATATGGGTCTCTACTGTAGCAATATCAGTTTCTAAAGTTCCTAATAATCTTTTCTGATAATCAATGAGCGATTTAATCATTTTTACTGAACATTCATCAAACGCTTCTTCCCATTCTTTCACCAACTGAGGATCCTCTTGGCCATATGCCAGAGATTTGCTCATACGTAATCTTCTAGGGATAATTCCCACTTCAATATATTGTTCAAAATAAGTGATTTTCCACCATTTTCTCGTTTCCTTCGATAATAAGTTTTCTAGCTTGTGAAATAATGCCTTATTATCGAAAGGGAAATTTTCAGCCCTGGGATTATTCGAAAACATATCTTTTAACTGTTTACCTTGATCTTCTCTAATGTCAAACACTAGATTGTTGAAGATCTCCATATTCCCAATAAACCCTTACAAGGAGCATAAAATACCAGTATAAAACCAGCAGTGAGGGTTAATGGAAAAACAGCAAATAAATGTAAATACGTAGCTTGCTAGTGAAGACTCCTAAGGGATGGCTTCTCTTCATCCGTCAATAATACATAAATAAGAATATAAGGAGTCTCACTGTAAGACAAATTAAATAAACATAGGGCAGAACTGCATATATAAGTGATAGAGAAACCCCTGCTCATGTAACATACTCACGGGATATTAATGCAATAAGGGCACATTAATCAATATTCTCAGCCGCTGTAACCCACCTGTAGACCTGTGGTGTAGCTGGAAACCGCTGATAAATCATCTATCGGAATCGCTGAATATCATAGAGGATGCAGGATACAACAACATCCAGGCCTCACAAAGAACCTGTGATATTATTATAGAAACACTTAAAAACAAAAAAATTACGTTTCATATGACGGTAAATGCTTTTCCTTTAATCTATCCATAAACAACTGCTAGGGGCGGCAGTCTGTATGAAAAGAGGAGACATTTTCGTACACGCAGAAAAAGTTTACAGATTTTTTTGGCTAAATTATTGTGAAATATATGCAGGCTTTGGATGAAAGTAACAATAGGTGCTTTAAAATTGGTCCTTTAGCGTCCCCAACAGTGCCGTCACACCGTAACCCCTCTGAGAATATGAATCTGATACAGGCGTCAGTGGCAGTGCACCCAAATATTGTGCTTTTGGTGCCAGGCCGGCAAGTACTATCATACAGTAACCCCTCTGTGGTATTGTGGAAGAATGCAGGGGTGGACCATGTGGTCCTATATTGAAAAGTTTTTGATCTGTTAATGGGCATCAGTGCACCCAGATATTGTGCCTTTAATGCCAGGCCAGCAAGTATCATCATACAGTAACCCCTCTGTAGTATTGTGGAAAAATGCAGGTGGTACCATGTGGTCCTATATTGAAAAGTTTTTGATCTGGTAATGGGCGTCAGTGCACCCAGATATTGTGCCTTTAATGCCAGGCCAGCAAGTATCATCATACAGTAACCCCTCTGTAGTATTGTGGAAGAATGCAGGGGTGGACCATGTGGTCCTATATTGAAAAGTTTTTGATCTGTTAATGGGCATCAGTGCACCCAGATATTGTGCCTTTAATGCCAGGCCAGCAAGTATCATCATACAGTAACCCCTCTGTAGTATTGTGGAAAAATGCAGGGTGGACCATGTGGTCCTATATTGAAAAGTTTTTGATCTGGTAATGGGCGTCAGTGCACCCAGATATTGTGCCTTTAATGCCAGGCCAGCAAGTATCATCATACAGTAACCCCTCTGTAGTATTGTGGAAGAATGCAGGGGTGGACCATGTGGTCCTATATTGAAAAGTTTTTGATCTGGTAATGGGCGTCAGTGCACCCAGATATTGTGCCTTTAATGCCAGGCCAGCAAGTATCATCATACAGTAACCCCTCTGTGGTATTGTGGAAGAGTGCAGGGGTGGACCATGTGGTCCTATATTGAAAAGTTTTTGATCTGCTAATGGGCGTCAGTGCACCCAGATATTGTGCCTTTAATGCCAGGCCAGCAAGTATCATCATACCAGTGGCGGAAGTACCAGGGTCGCAGCGGTCGCAGTTGCGACCGGGCCCTGGCATTCCGCCACTGGAGGGGGGCCCGGCGCCGCCTGCCAGATTCCGGCAATCAGCGCCGGAATCTGGGAGCCGCGCGCTGGCCGTCCCTCTCCCTGCGAGCGGCCACTGACATGCAGCTTGGCCGCTCACGTGGGATAGGAACCACCTGACCAGCGCACGAGATCCTCTCGCGAGACCTCTGCGCTGATCAGGTGGTTTCCGGCGAGTGGCCAAGACGCATGTTTCCAGCGGCCGCTCACCAAGGCCAGCAGAGGTAAGAACTGGGGGCCCTTATACCCATGAGCTGGGGGCCCTTATACCCATGAGCTGGGGACCCTTATACCCATGAGCTGGGGGCCTTATACCAATGAGCTGGGGGGCATACCCATGAGCTGGGGGCATATCCATGAGCTGGGGGCATATCCATGTGAGAGCTGGGGGTGCATATCCATGAGCTGGGGGGCATATCCATGAGCTGGGGGGCATATCCATGTGAGAGCTGGGGGTGCATATCCATGAGCTGGGGGGCATATCCATGAGCTGGGGGGCATATCCATGTGAGAGCTGGGGGTGCATATCCATGAGCTGGGGGCATATCCATGAGCTGGGGGGCATACCCATGTGAGAGCTGGGGGGCATATCCATGAGCTGGGGGGCATACCCATGAGCTGGGGGGCATATCCATGAGCTGGGGGCATATCCATGTGAGAGCTGGGGGGCATATCCATGAGCTGGGGGGCATATCCATGAGAGAGCTGGGGGGCATATCCATGAGCTGGGGGGCATAACCATGTGTGAGCTGGGGGGCATAACCATGTGTGAGCTGGGGCAAATCCATAATCTGGGGGGCAATATCCATGTGTGAGCTGGGGCATATCCATGAGCTGGGGCAAATCCATGTGTGAGCTGGGGCAAATCCATGAGCTGGGGCAGTATGAATATATATATATATATCGGGGGGATATACATGTGAGCTGGGGGCATTTTTATATGGTCTGTTCTTATTGGAAAGCGTCACATGACATTAAAGAAAAGTATCGGTACTCGGTATCGGTGAGTACTTTTAAAAAGTATCGGTACTCGTACTCGGTCTTAAAAAAGTGGTATCGGTGCATCCCTAGGCAATACTATCTTTGTTTTATTTTGCAGTGAAAAATAAGTAAAAATACATCGATTTTTTTGGGGGGGCCCTTCGTGGATTCTTGCACCGGGGCCCTCAGGTTTCTAGTTACGCCACTGCATCATACAGTAACCCCTCTGTAGTATTGTGGAAGAATGCAGGGGTGGACCATGTGGTCCTATATTGAAAAGTTTTTGATCTGTTAAAGGGCGTCAGTGCACCCAGATATTGTGCCTTTAATGCCAGGCCAGCAAGTATCATCATACAGTAACCCCTCTGTGGTATTGTGGAAGAGTGCAGGGGTGGACCATGTGCCCTATATTGAAAAGTTTTTGATATGTTAATGGGCGTCAGTGCACCCAGATATTGTGCCTTTAATGCCAGGCCAGCAAGTATCATCATACAGTAACCCCTCTGTGGTATTGTGGAAGAATGCAGGGTGGACCATGTGGTCCTATATTGAAAAGTTTTTGATCTGCTAATGGGCGTCAGTGCACCCAGATATTGTGCCTTTAATGCCAGGCCAGCAAGTATCATCATACAGTAACCCCTCTGTAGTATTGTGGAAGAATGCAGGGGTGGACAATGTGGTCCTATATTGAAAAGTTTTTTATCTGTTAATAGGCATCAGTGCACCCAGATATTGTGCCTTTAATGCAAGGCCAGCAAGTATCATCATACAGTAACCTCTCTGTAGTATTGTGGAAGAATGCAGGGGTGGACCATGTGGTCCTATATTGAAAAGTTTTTTATCTGTTAATGGGCGTCAGTGCACCCAGATATTCTGCCTTTCATGCCTTCACACCGTAACCCTTTTGTGGTATTGTGGAAGAGTTCAGTGCTGGAGGTTTTGTGAATGCAGAAGAGGACATCCCCGATCTATTCCATTACTTCAGCATCAGGGAATTGATAGCTGCGGATCCAGGACTTATTCATTTTTATAAATGTCAGCCGGTCTACAGAGTCGGTGGACAGACGCAGTCTTTTGTCTGTGACAAAACCTCCAGCGGCACTGAACGTCCTTTCAGAAAGCACGCTAGATGAAGGGCAACCTAGTAGCTGCATAGCATATTGGCTAAGTTCTGGCCAGTGATCCAATCTCAAACCCAGTAAGCCAGTGGATCATCTGCTGGAAAGGTATCCAGGTCTGCCCTTGCCCCTAGGTAGTCCTGCACCATATGGTGAAGACGCTGGCAATGGGTGCCTACATTTGACGTCCCTGGGCGTCGAGGACTAAAAAATTTAAAAAAGCATCAGTCAAGCGGCCCTGGCCTTCATCACTATTCCTCTGATCACCCGCAGCCTCAGAAGCACGTGTGTCAGCACTTGGTAATCTACCAGTGCCTGGAAAGGTGTTACACATGTGTCGCTTTAGAGCGTCCTCAAGTTTTTTCATCCTGTGCTCCCTCTGTGCGGGCAGGATGAGCTCTGCAACTTTCCCCTTGTATCGTGGATCAAGAAGGGTTGCCAACCAGTAATGATCCCTCTCCTTGATAGCACGAATACTGGGGTCCTTTAGCAGGCTTTGCATCATTAGGGAGCCCATGCAGCATAGGTTGGAGGTGGCATTAGCTTCCGAGTCTTCCTGGTCAATGAGGATGACCGTATCGTGCACTTCCTCCTCCCAGCCACGCATTAGCCCTTCTGTTTCTGGGCACACAAAACCCTCCCTTGAGGAATCCCCACCTTCAATGCCCCCACTACTTAAATATTCCTCCTCTTCCTCATCCTCTTCCTGTCTGATCTGAGTAGGACCCACTGGAATGCTGTCTGCGGAAATACTGGGGCCTTGAGAGCTAGGGAAGGCCTCCTCTTCCTCCCGCTGCTCTGCCTCTAGAGCCACATCTATAATTCCCAGCAGAGTGTGCTCCAGCAGAAACACTAAAGGAATTGTGTCACTGATGCATGCACTATCCCTGCTCACCATCCTCATTGCCTCCTTAAATGGTGACAGTACAGTGCATGCATCCTTGATCATCAGCCACTGCGGGGAGAAAAAAAAACCAAGTTGACCTGAACCTGTCCTTGTGCCATACTCACACAGGTTCTCGTTGATGGCCCTCTGCTGCTTGTGCAGACGCTGCAGCATTGCTAATGTCGAGTTCCACCTGGTGTGCATGTCACAGATCAGACGGTTTGTGGGAAGGTGGAATTCTCTTTGAATTTCTGCCAGGCGAACGCTTGCTGGGAATGACCGTCTGAAGTGGCTGCAGACTTTTCTGGCCTGGATGAGAAGCTCTGGCAGCCCTGGGTACTTGGTTAGGAAACGCTGTACCACCAGATTTAGGATGTGTGCTAGGCATGGTACATGCGTCAATTTACCCTTGCATAGGGTGGAGAGAAGGTTGCTGCCATTATCGCAGACGATCATTCCCAGCTCAAGCTGGCGTGGTGTTAACCATCTCTGCACCTGCCCCTGCAGAGCTGACAAAATTTCTCACCTGGTGTGGCTCCTGTCCCCTAAACAAACCAGCTCAAGCACAGTATGGCATCTTTTTGCTTGAGCCATTGCGTAGACCCTGTCAGGCATCGGTTTAACTGCCACTTCGCCAGAGACAGAGGAGGAGGAGGAGGAAGAGGTGGTGGTGGTGGAGCAGACAGACCTCATACAAGCAGCTTTTTGGAGGCGTGGTGGATGAACAAGCTCCAGCACAGAGCCCCGTCTTGGATCCCTCCGAGCTGCAATCAGAATTACTGCAGTGTGAAGGAAATGTAACGACCCTGTCCGTGCTTGCTGGACCACGTGTCTAAAGTCACATGCACCTTGCTGCTGACTGCCTTTCCCAATGACTGGATAACATTGTCTTCCACGTGCTGGTATAGTGCTGGAATGGCCTTGCGTGAAAAGTAATGGCGTTTTGGAACCTGCCACTGTGGTACAGCACATTCAGCAACATCACGGAAGGGAGCAGAGTCCACCAGCTGGAAAGGCAGTAGCTGCAATGCGAGTAATTTTGCTAAGCTGGCATTTAGACGCTGTGCTTGGGGATGGTTGGGACTATATTTTTTCTTTCACTGCAGCATCTGCGGCAACGTAATCTGACTGCGTAAATCTTCAGCTACTGGGATGATGTCACATTGTGAGGAAGGACCTGGTACATTCATTACTGTAGCATCAGCATTGTAGGCAATGACATGGCAGGACATACAGTGGGGGTAGAGACAGATGAGGAGGAGGAGGACTTACGCAAAGTTTTGCGCCAACGGGATGTGTGGCACTTGTTCATATGTCGCCTCAAGCACGTGGTACCCAAGTGTCCGATATCTTTCCCACGCTTTAGCCTCATCTGACATAGATTACAAATAGCAACGCTGCGCTCTACTGCACATTTCTTAAAGAACTCCCAGACAACAGAGTTCCTGCATGTGTTGTTTGAGACAACAGCGCTCTGCCCCGGAGCAGCTCTGACATGTGATGTCTTGGACTGGCTAGTGCTGCGGTTGGTCACAGAGGATGTTGTGCCTCGTGTTTGCTGTGCCTCCTTCTCCCCCTCTTCCTAACTTAATTCCTCTGTTTGATCTGGCACCCAGGTGGAGTCAGTGACCTCATCATCATTGTCATCTTCACCCCCTATCTCCTCGTCACTGGAGCCAACTTGGCAGTATGCTGCAGCTGCTGGGGCAACATGAGTGCCAGTTATTTGTGTGTCATCACTGGCACCCCCTTCCTCTAGGTTGATTATACTCCCTTGCTCAACCTCAGAGATTGAATCAGAGCACTGTACTTGCTGCGCATCCTCAAGCAGCATGTCACTCTCATTGTAGTCAAACAATTCAGCTGACTCCTCCGTGTGTGATAGCGAGGCTACGGCAGGAGTAGCTGTGGACATGGAGGCTGCATTAGATGCTTTGGCAGCTGAGGTGGACTGTAAAGCACTAGAAGCCTGGCTGGCAGAGGACTCTGAGGATGGCCTGGTTAGCCAATCCGCCAAGTCCTCTGTATGTTGCTGCTGATTAAGACGGCCAGCACCAGTTAGAAAGGACAAGCGTGCCCCTGCAGAGGATGCACCACGTCCACCACGACCAGAGGCACAGCCTCCCGACACAGGGGCTGCTTGCCCTCTTATCTGTGTCTGGGAGCGTCTGCCTGTCCTTTTTGTTCTTTCAGACATGGTGAGTGATATATAGATTAATATAAACAGAACTCTGATTCAACTCTGGTATAAAGATTTAAAGAACTCTGGTATAACTCAGTGAGACACACTGATAGCTGGCAGCCAGTGACGAGATACAGATCACCTCAATTCACAAATGTTTTTAAGAAATTAGTGAGCCCCAAAATACTGCGTGGTACTGGTTGTGTGACAAGACACAGATCACCTCAATTCACAAATGTTTTAAAGAAATTAGTGAGCCCCAAAATAATGCGTGGTACTGGTTGTGTGACGAGACACAGATCACCTCAATTCACAAATGTTTTAAAGAAATTAGTGAGCCCCAAAATAATGCGTGGTACTGGTTTTGTGACGAGACACAGATCACCTCAATTCACAAATGTTTTAAAGAAATTAGTGAGCCCCAAAATAATGCGTGGTACTGGTTGTGTGACGAGACACAGATCACCTCAATTCACAAATGTTGTAAAGAAATTAGTGAGCCCCAAAATAATGCGTGGTACTGGATGTGTGACGAGACACAGATCACCTCAATTCACAAATGTTTTAAAGAAATTAGTGAGCCCCAAAATAATGCGTGGTACTGGATGTGTGACGAGACACAGATCACCTCAATTCACAAATGTTTTAAAGAAATTAGTGAGCCCCAAAATACTGCGTGGTACTGGTTGTGTGACGAGACACAGATCATCTCAATTCACAAATGTTTTAAAGAAATTAGTGGGCCCCAAAATAATGCGTGGTACTGGTTGTGTGACGGGACACAGATCACCTCAATTCACAAATGTTTTAAAGAAATTAGTGAGCCCCAAAATAATGCATGGTACTGGTTGTGCGACAAGACACAGATCACCTCAATTCACAAATGTTTTAAAGAAATTAGTGAGCCCCAAAATAATGCGTGGTACTGGTTGTGTGACGAGACACAGATCACCTCAATTCACAAATGTTTTAAAGAAATTAGTGAGCCCCAAAATAATGCGTGGTACTGGTTGTGTGACGAGACACAGATCACCTCAATTCACAAATGTTTTAAAGAAATTAGTGAGCCCCTAAATAATGCGTGGTACTGGATGTGTGACGAGACACAGATCACCTCAATTCACAAATGTTTTAAAGAAATTAGTGAGCCCCAAATAATGCGTGGTACTGGTTGTGTGACGAGACACAGATCACCTCAATTCACAAATGTTTTAAAGAAATTAGTGAGCCCCAAAATACTGCGTGGTACTGGTTGTGTGACGAGACACAGATCATCTCAATTCACAAATGTTTTAAAGAAATTAGTGGGCCCCAAAATAATGCGTGGTACTGGTTGTGTGACGGGACACAGATCACCTCAATTCACAAATGTTTTAAAGAAATTAGTGAGCCCCAAAATAATGCATGGTACTGGTTGTGCGACAAGACACAGATCACCTCAATTCACAAATGTTTTAAAGAAATTAGTGAGCCCCAAAATAATGCATGGTACTGGATCTGTGACGAGACACAGATCACCTCAATTCACAAATGTTTTAAAGAAATTAGTGAGCCCCAAAATACTGTGGGTACTGGATGTGTGACGAGACACAGATCACCTCAATTCACAAATGTTTTAAAGAAATTAGTGAGCCCCAAATAATGCGTGGTACTGGTTGTGTGACAAGACACAGAAGATCACCTCAATTCACAAATGTTTTAAAGAATTAGTGAGCCCCAAAATAATGCATGGTACTGGATGTGTGACGAGACACAGATCACCTCAATGCACAAATGTTTTAAAGAAATTAGTGAGCCCCAAAATAATGCGTGGTACTGGTTGTGTGACGAGACACAGATCACCTCAATTCACAAATGTTTTAAAGAAATTAGTGAGCCCCAAAATAATGCGTGGTACTGGTTGTGTGACGAGACACAGATCACCTCAATTCACAAATGTTTTAAAGAAATTAGTGAGCCCCAAAATAATGCGTGGTACTGGTTGTGTGACGAGACACAGATCACCTCAATTCACAAATGTTTTAAAGAAATTAGTGAGCCCCTAAATAATGCGTGGTACTGGATGTGTGACGAGACACAGATCACCTCAATTCACAAATGTTTTAAAGAAATTAGTGAGCCCCAAAATAATGCGTGGTACTGGTTGTGTGACGAGACACAGATCACCTCAATTCACAAATGTTTTAAAGAAATTAGTGAGCCCCTAAATAATGCGTGGTACTGGTTGTGTGACGAGACACAGATCACCTCAATTCACAAATGTTTTAAAGAAATTAGTGAGCCCCTAAATAATGCGTGGTACTGGATGTGTGACGAGACACAGATCACCTCAATTCACAAATGTTTTAAAGAAATTAGTGAGCCCCAAAATAATGCGTGCTACTGGTTGTGTGACGAGATACAGATCACCTCAATTTACAAATGTTTTGAAGAAATTAGTGAGCCCCAAAAAGATTTGATGGCACAGTGACAAGACACAGAAGATCACCTCAATTCACAATTGTTTTAAAAAAAGTTGTAAACCCCAAAAAAACTTGCTGGCACAGTGACAAGACATACATCACCTAAATTCCCTGATATTTGGTAGAAATTAGACCCCCCCAGACCCCCCCAGTAGTGTGGCAGACCGGCAGTAACAACACACAACTATCTCCTTTGAAATCTCCTCTGAAATGCGTGCAGAATCGGCGCGTGGAAACGTTATATAGTGTGCTGCGGGACTTAGCTCTGTGAGCCCATGATTGGGCAAAATTTGCCCAATCAGGACTCTGAGCGGTGATTGGCATAGTGTGGAAGCAGTCTTGCACAAGACCTGTGGTCAGGTGCAAGGCTGTAGCCAATTACGAGCTTCAGGCCAGTGGGAAAATGCATTGTGGTCCATTGTGGTCGAACATGCGGCGAACACCCAGAAATGTTCGGTGTTCGCGATCTAGTCGAACAGGCCAAGTTCGGGTCGAACTCCGAACCAACCGAACAGCTCATCCCTAGTGCTGATAAGTACACATATTTAAGTCAACTACAGTCCATTGTGATTCTCCAATATTTTGTTTCGTTGGTCAGTGGTCAATTAACAGATATGTAGTTAATATATTTAGTGACTAACGCAATGCTCATTACAAAGTGCAGTATATCTCTCTATATCAGTTTTTCTTCATCATGAGAGTCCATGGTCATAGTAGTTCTATAATATTTATCAATCATATTTATATGTTCTTTACCTCTCATCTGACATTACCGTCTGTAAAATTGAATGTGTGAACAATGCTGCCTGTGCAACTCCTGTGCTCCAAGCCCTCTTTTCTCTATTATACCCTATTTGTAAAAGAAATCAGTAAAGAAATCATTCGCTCCATTCCAAATGTGGAAATTTACTGGATATTTGAACAGCAGCAGGACGCTTCAGCTGTGCTAGCAGCCTTAATCAAGCCTTTTTATTCAATACAGTGTCTGCTGCAGGTGAAAATAGCCAACAAAGTGCCACATTTGAAATGGAGTGCCGGGTTTCTTCAACTTTTTATTTTGCTGGAATGCCAAGCTGACCGCTGTGGAGAATGTGAGAACTCTGTCCACTTTCTTTGTTGGTATTGTTGTAAGTACATAGCCTTTCATTGCTATAATACATCTGGGTGACTATGTGCCGTGATTCTTCTCTTTTTGCACATGTGCTCCTCTCCCCCATTATCCCTGAACTCAACAGCCCATTTTTTCCTATATTTTCTGTCTTCACATCTTTAGAGTATTTAGCTGGTGATTTATAGCCTGGATTTGATGTTCATTGGCCCTTGATCCAGGCTATTCATGGTGGTATGCTATGTTAACTTGCCTTGTAGACATAGCTAAAAATGTCTCACCAAAAAAGTTGCCAATTTTAAAATGTGAAGCTCACAATTAGACGCAATGAAAAAAAGTCATTTGTAGTGTAGAAAACCAACACTCTTAAACAAGTATGGGTTGCAATTGGGGCTTAGTTCCTCATAGTTTTCCCCAATTTTCCGCATTAGTTTCTGCCTAAAATAATTTGAGTAGTGCCCAGTGTAGATTTCCATGGGCATTCTACCTTTCCTTCAACCGCAGTTTGCTGCTTTTGGTAGATTGTGAACATTTTGCCATTTTAGCTTTGTTTCAGTTGATGTAGTCAGCGTGTTGTTCTTTCTGTGGTTGTCACCGTGTTCGAATGAGAAGTCTAGGGAGTTTGCCTCCATAAAATTGAAGAAGTGCTATCTATCCACTGGTGTTTCAAACACAGTTGAAACAATGATAAAGAGAGAATATTACAGTTCATGATATTAGATATGAACAACGATGGTATCTTTGGTCTGCATTTTTTACTATTGTTTGATGAAACTTAATCTCTTCATGTTTGTATTCCCTCTCTGAATCATTGAAGTTCGTTCTAGTTGCTGCAGTGCTGATTGTAACCATAAGGAAGGACGTTTCAGTGGTAGTATTTCAATCAGAAAATAAATTACTAGAAAAAATAAAAACTTGCTAATGTAATTCTAAATAAATAATACAAGCTATTAAAGCAAAGTTTTTCTCCATTTCTCAATCTAAAGGGTTATTCAGAGAGAACCGAAATGTCACCGACATTTCGATGCTCTCTTGTTCTCGCACTTCGGGGGAATCAAATTCCCTGTCCCTGCGGTGAATTCAGTATCCACCACATGGTCCCCGAAGTGCAGGGAAAAGCTGCCAAATGGATCTGAAAAATTGCAGAATATCTGCCGATACAATCTGAAAATATCGGATCACTTTGAAACACTGCAGAAAACCCGCTGAACCTGCTGATCGCTGGACGATCCGCCACAAACACGTTGAACACATCCGAAAAAAGATGATCCACCAAACACAGCACTGACAAGCCACCGGAAAAAGCCCACAAGCCGACGAATGGGATAAAATATAGAAGAAAAAAAACAATTAAAACTTTCAGGGATAAATTACATTATTCACGCAAACGTTAACGCTCACATACGTGAGCATTAAGGTTTGCTGCAGTGTTTACCGCACATTACAATCCAAACGCAAATGGGTTAAACCCGTTTTGCGTTTGGTACCTTGCGCTTTTGAACGCGAGGTTACTGTACTTTGTGCTCCCTATGCTTAACATGGGGAGCTCAAAAGTGTTAATCAGCGCTGGATTAAAAAGTCCCAGCGCTGATTAACGTCTGGCTCTGGTTAGCGAAAAGTTAAGCAGAGCCAGGACTTGGTGTTAACGGGTTCCGCTTCTGCAGAATCCGTTAACACAAGCCTAAAAGTAAAAAAAAATTGAATCGCATCCTCACCATCTGTCCCACGGCGAGGACCGCGGCTCCAACCGCCTCCTCCGCCCGGCAGGAGCAGGGAAAGACTGGAGGAAAATGTCCCCCCAGTCTCTCCCTGCGTATCACTACGCCGACAAGCTGGATCTCACGAGGCGAGATGTGGTTGGTCACGTGACCGGCAGGGGGAAACTCAATGGAGTCCTATGGACTTCATTGAGTGGATCCTCGCGGCTGCGCTCAGGGGGCTGCAGCGATCCCGGCTGATCGCAGCTGCAATGGGAGGGCGCGCTGAGCGTCCTCTGCAGCCAAGTGACCATGCAGCTGGACGTGCTGAAAGCGTCCTCCTCATGGAAGGGATTAAAACGTTTTCCCGAAAAATGGCTAAAAAGTAAAAAAAAATTTTTTTTACCGCAAATTAACCCCTTCACTGAGGAAGACGTATGGGGAACATCCTAGGAGTCTCCCGTTGTGATAGCAAGAACAGCACACAGGGGTTAAATGGCCCAGCAGTCAAGGGGTTAAAAGATATTTAATAAAAATGGGAATATTTTTTACATTGAAACCTACAGTGGCAAGAAAAAGTATGTGAACCCTTTGGGATTACGTGGAGTTTTGCATGAATTGGTCATAAAATGTGCTCTGATCTTCATCTTACTCACAACAATTTGAAAAACACAGTCTGCTTAAAATAATACAACACAAACATTATATGTTTTCATGTTTTTATTGAACAGAACATGTAAACATTCACAGTGCAGGGTGGAAAAAGAATGTGAACCTTTGGACTTAATAACTGGTTGACCCTCCTTTGGCAGCAATAACCTCAACCAAACGTTTCCTGTAGTTGCAGATCAGACCTGCACAACGATCTGGAGTAATTTTGGACCACTCCTCTTCAAAAAACTGTTTCAGTGTAGCAATATTCTTGGGATGCCTGTGTGAATTGCTCTCTTAAGGTCATGCCACAGCATTTCAATCGGGTTGAGGTCAGGACTCTGACTGGGCCACTCCAGAAGGCGTATTTTGTTTTGTTGAAGCCATTCTTTTGTTGAATTACTTGTATGCTTTGTGTCATTGTCCTGTTGCATCACCCATCCTCTGCGGAGCTTCAGTTGGCGGACAGATGGTCTTACGTTTTCCTGCAAAATGTCTTGATAAACTCTGGAATTCATTTTTCCATCAATGACAACAATCCGTCCAGGCCCTGAGGCAGCAAAGCAGCCCCAAACCATGATGCTCCCTCCGCCATGTTTTACAGTGGGGATGAGGTTTTGATGTTGGTGTGCTGTGCCTTTTTTCCAAACAACTTAATTTTTGTTTCATCTGTCCACAGAATATTTTGCCAGTAGTGCTGTGGAACATCTAGGTACTCTTTTGCAAACTTCAAACGTGCTGCAATATTCTTTTTGGACAGCAATGGCTTCCTATGTGGTGTCCTCCCATGTACTCCATTCTTGTTTAATGTTTTCCTTATTGTAGATGTGTCAAACATGTTAGCATGTGCCATAGATTTCTGTAAGTCTTTAGCTGACACTCTAGGATTCTTCTTTACCTCATTAAGCATTCTGCGCTGTGCTCTTGCAGTCGTCTTTACAGGATGACCACGCCTAGGGAGAGTAGCAACAGTGCTGAACTTTCTCCATTTGTAGACAGTCTGTCTTACCGTGGACACATGAACATCAAGGCTTTTGGAGATACTTTTGTAACCCTTTCCAGCTTCATGCAAGTCAACAATTCTTGATCGTAGGTCTTCTGAGAGCTCTTTTCTGCGAGGCATGGTTCACATCCGGCAGTGCTTCTTGAAACTAGTAAACCCAAAACTGGTGTGTGTTTTTAAAGGGCAGGACAACTTTCAGCAACACATCCAATAATATCACACTCATTGGACTCAAGGTTGGCTCACTCCTGGCTCCAATTAGCTCTTGGAGAAGTCAATAGGCTAGGGGTTCACATACTTTTTCCAGCCTGCACTGTGAATGTTTACATGTTATGTTCAATAAACACATGAAAACATATAATGTTTGTGTTGTATTATTTTAAGCAGACTGTGTTTTTCAAATTGTTGTGATTTAGATGAAGATCAGAGCACATTTTATGACCAATTCATGCAAAACTCCACGTAATCCCAAAGGGTTCACATACTTTTTCTTGCCACTGTATGTGATTTGCCTGATTACATCTACCGAATGAAACCACCGAACATCAGGGCATTTCAGTGACATTTCTCTGCTGTTAAATATTGCTTCTCTATGGGGATTTAACTGCCGTCGAACAGGCACCGTATTTCGCTGGCTATTCGCCAATATTTTGATTAGCAGAATGGCCACGAAATCGCA
>RXON01002705.1:0-62560 GCA_009667805.1 Leptobrachium leishanense | reverse complement strand
GGCAGTAATTCAATTAAAATGCATTATTAATCAATAAAAAGGTAGACCCTTCAACTATAAAATCAATTGTTAAAATACTAATTAAGTAGGATCAACAAAAACGCGCTTTTCACCAATAGGCTTCATCAGTTGTTATCCTTTCTGAATGATCAGTCTGTGCAAGAAGTGCAAAAAGTCCAAAAAACCAGTAAAGAAAACAGTAAAAAATCAGTAAACTTTTCTGCTGTGTCCGAAAATGTCTCCTCTTTCATACAGACTGCCACCCCAAGCAGTTGTTTATGGATAGATTAAAGGAAAGCATTTACCGTCATATGAAACATCATTTTTTTGTTTTTAAGTGTTTCTATAACATCCTAGAAATCCGCCACTTCACGGGCAGTTTATGGGGGACCTCCTAGGCACGATATTTGAAGGAATTTTTCGTTTTCATTTTTAACCCTTATTTCATGAAAACTCACTTTCCTTAAAAAACGTTTTTTAAAAACTTTTGTCCTTTTTTATATTTATTATTATTCTTTATTATAAAGTGCCAGCATATTCCGCAGCGCTGTACAATAAGCACAGTATAGACCGGGTTACAATACATTGAAACAACATTTGACAAACAGTACAGGAGGAGATGAGGGCCCTATTCCCGTAGGAACTCACAATTTGTTTCCTGTCCCCAGGGCACTACCCGGACCCCCATACACCTTTTATGGCAAATATCTAGCATATATGCCCTCTTGGAGGGCACTCTAAAAACCGAATTTTCAGCCCAATTGACTTGCATGGAGTTCGAGTTCAGGTTCGGACCTGAACATATGGGAAGTTCGGGTTCGGGCCCGAACCGAAAACTCGGGGTGTGTTCGGCTCATCCCTAGTCCTCAGGACCCCCTAACAGGCCAATTTTAAAAGTCACTTTGCGGAAATGCAGACTGAATTTGTGTACTGTATTATTCATTACTTCAGATGGTGTTTCTCCGCGTATTGGCACATACATGTTCTGCAACACCCCTGCAATTCACGCGTCTTATTTCTACAATTAAATTTATTTCCCAGCTGGTGAATAAAATGACGAATATCCTTTTGCTTTTGTCAATTTAGGCTGGTTTTAAAAGCAGTGCTTTGACATGCAAGCTGCAGTTTATTGTTCCTAGAAATGGGTTTATAACTTGCAGTGAGAACAAGGCACACCAATTCTGTCTTCCCGTGTGTACAGGCCCCTTGTGCTGACTATTCAGTCTTAAGATACACAAACAGGGGCACACACACTGAGGGACACATAAACAGGGCACACAACTGAGGGGCACACACACTGAGGGACACATAACACTGACACACATGTAATAATTTACAACGCTAAAATACAGTTTTCCCAAGTCTTGTTGCTGTGGCCTCTGACACTCTCATACACACCGACACCGCATATTTTTTTGGGGGGGGGGCAGCAAGTCATCCTTTGCTCCAGGCAGCACAATGGCTTGGGCCGGCCCTGCTCCTGAATCAGACCATCATCCATGTGTGGTATGCCAATGTATCTATACCTTGTACACTGAACTTGTAAAGCGCTGCGGAATATGTGGTGCTATATAAATAAAGGATAATAAATAATATTAAATAATTTGGCTATTCTGAGAGCAGGCAGTTCTCAAATGTTGGCGAATTGCCTGCACATACGGTGCCTGTTCGAGGGCAGTGAAATCCCCCATAGAGAAGCAATGCTTTGTTACATAGTTACATAGTTACTATTCAGAGAACAAAAAACAGCAATGAAAAGTTGCCGAATTGCCTTGCTGTTCGGTGGTCTCATTCGGCAGGTTTATTCAGGAGAATCCCATTCAGGAGAATTTATTCAGGCTTCAATGTTAAAAATATTCCAGTTTTAATTCAATATCTAATAAACCGCTTATTATTATATTCTGCTTTAAAAAGTCTCTTTGTTCATAGATTTTTTTTTAGGATCTTCTAGGCATTTTTGGGGATTTTTTGGCAAACTTTTTTTTTAATCGTTTTTTCTTTTCTGTAACAGACCTTTTTATTATCATTTATTGGATCGTATGTGTAAATTCCAGACCTTTTCGTTCAGTAGCGTTTCACTTTTCGAACTTTCAAGCGTACTGTTTTTTGTTACCTCGTTCGTCTGCTTCTCGGCTTTTTCCAGCGGCTTCTCTGCGCTCTGATCGGTGGTTAGTCGGGTTTCTCCGACTTGTTCGGCGTGGTTAATCCAGCTGTTTCTGAGGGTTTTGGTGAGTGTTTGAGTGTTTGGTGTGTTTGCGGCGAGTTTTCCCTGCACTACAGGGGGCCCTGCGTGCTTGCTTAATACACCACAGGATCGGCGAACTAGGATCGCCGAATCGCCCCAAAGTGCAGGGAACGAAAAGACACCGAACGTGCGTTGACTTTGCGTATATCTTTTGAATAACCCTGATAATAATTTATTATTTAATGCATAACATAATAATTTATAATTTAAAGTACCTTTCAGAAACTAGCAGCAGATTCTCTCTCTTTAAATTGGTGCGCGTTGGCTACGCTATTGGCGTAGCAGGAGCTACACAAAATGCATAGCCGGCTTCCCCGCTACGCTAATGGTGGCGAATAAGAGCGCACCGAAATGTTGGTGATATTTCGGTGCTCTCTGAATAACCCTGATTATTCTATCTCTGGGTCTACCATGAGGCATGGGCCTGGAGCTGCAGCTCCAATAGCCCCTATGTTAATCCGGCAATGGGTAAACACTTAACAGCAATTAAAAAATGGGTATTACACTTTAACAATTTCGTACCAATGCACTCACACAGCATGAATAGTTGAAAACTTATAAAATGTATCTTTGCTGGTTTGCTCTGCTTGTAAAAGGTCGCACTCCCGGTACACCTGCCGCCACAAGACCACCAGAAGAAATCGAATCCAGTATAAAAGCGTATTTATTCGTAACACCGCATTAATTCCAACGCGTTTCGTCCATAAATGAAAAGTACTTCATCAGGGAAACAAAATTACATGTAGTACATTCCTCTCCCAACCCTTAAAGACAAGTAGTTTTCCAGAAAATCTCAGACACAATTACGGCAATCAAACAAATGATCGGCAGCTTGAGTCTGTCGTAACTTCTTTTCCGTGCGTTTCAACTACCGCGCATGTCCAGAAGTTTTTCTTAAACGGAAGTGACGTATCGGACTTTCTTTTTTTTTTGGAATTCAAAATTTTATTTTGAAATAGGTCAGCAGTAAATCAGACATAAATACAAATAATAACGAGTGAGCGAAACAGGACAACTCAGGTGGGTAAAGTCAGAAAAACAAAAAAGCACTGTAGTCCAACAGTGGGGCATCAGGAAAAAGTAAAAGGGAGGGAAAAAATAAATAATAATAAAAAAAAAAAAAAAAATATAAAAAGGGGGGAAAAAGGTAAAGGACTGCCCAGTAGGTTGTGGCATTCCTGGCTCGCCCCGACACCCCTTAGGAGGCCGGGGGCCATGAGAGAGACCACAGGGCCGGGAGACCTGGGGCCAAGAGGACGGCCAGAGCCTAGGTTGCCACCCTAGCGGCTCGCCCAGGATACTACCCAATGTCCCATTTAAAAAAAAAAAAAAAAAAAGGGGGGTAGTCCCAATGCTCCAGCAGACAATCAGCAAGTCCCAAACGTCAGCAAATAGGTCTGCATGTTCACTCGGACAAACACAGATAATTAAGGGGGGGTGTGAATCAAAAGACCTCAGCAGAAAATCCTAAAAAAAAATGTCCTCAGGAAGAGTCTCAAGTGCTAAGGGAGGGGGGTGTAAGCAGGGCATGTCATCAGGTTGGGTGGTAAACACTCAGCTAATAAGAAATGGGGGGGGGTGTCAGCAGGTAGTCTCTATATTTGCGGGTAGCAAAGAAGGGGCACGTCTCAAAGAAGGGGGGGAATTCTACATTTTTCAGGGCTGTAAAACACTAGGCAGTGCATCGAAAAAATGAGAAAGTCTCGTTAACCCGAGTCCAGCAACGGAGGCAGGAGCGTCACCGGCAAGAAGCCACAGGGCATAGCCCAGCAGGTAGACCCCACTGGCTCACAGACACCGCAGAGGAACGTCAAAACGAGGCAGAACCGACCACCTCCTCCAGCCTCTCCAACTGCACGGCCCGGCTGAGAATCCACCGCCGAAAGACCCTGTCGCGTGGTCCCGCTAGAGCCACACTCCATCATCGCCAGGTAAGGCAGCGCCCCAGGAGAAGGGGGATCCCCGGTGGCCATCTCAAAAGCCACTGCAGCTGAAATGAAAGGCTCCACTTCGGCCCCTGTCATGAAGGTCGCAGGAGTCAGGTCAGGTACGACACCTTGCAGGGGCAGCTCACATTCCAATGCAGAAACGGCGCTCCTCTGCTCCACAGCAGCAGCACATCCGTCCTCTAGCAGATCTGGCGGCTCCCGCCCGGACGACATGTCGGCATCCCCTTGAGAGAGGGCACTAACAGTTGTGGTCGCCCACGGAGAGACCTGCAGCTCTGAAGGGTCCCGCATCTCCACAGCTCGGTCCACCCGGCTCCTCATCGTCTCCACCACGCTCCCCACCTCACTCCGCATATCCCGGAAGTCAGTCCTCCAGAGCTCGCGGAACTCCTCCAGTATGTGCCAGACATCCTCCTTCGTAAGGGGACAAAACCCGTCGAGGGATTCAGCCATAACTGCCTCTTCCAGGCAATCAGGAGCAGCAGCAGGACCGGGGCACAAAAGAGGGAGAGCTGCTGGGCCCACTCAGGCACGTCCAAGATGGCCGCCGGCACTAGGCCGGCACTAGGCCGCAGGTCTCAAATCGTTCCAAACAGCAGCAGGAGGGCAGCGAAAGGGTCCCAGCTCTGGACCACAGGACACCCGGAGTTTCCCAATCTGAGAAAAATCTCTGCAGTCGAAGGTGGGTCGCGTTAAACGATCAAATAAAAGGTAACTGCTGGAGAGCACTGCAGAACGCGACTTCACCCATCGGCTGTCAGCTCCGCCCCCCCGTATCGGACTTTCTTGTTAATTAGTGTCTTTCAGAATGAAAGTGTGAATCCGAGACCTCTCTTCTCCGAGCAGCAGCGCACATTCATAGACAGCAGGGTTTGTCACAGGAATCAGTCCGCATGTGTTTCTTAACCCTTCCTTGCCTGGAGTAAACGGTTCGCCCTAAAATACTCGACAGCTGGAAAAGCAATGAAAATAAAATAAAATACAATAAAAAACTAAATTTTATATCATAAAGAACACACAGTTTTAAAACTAAATTTTAAAAAACCATACCAATTATATACAATTTTTTTATATCCAAATCCACATTAAGGCCACCAGATTTCCATGTGCCCATTTTGTGTATCCATTCAGTTTCTTTTCTTACCATTGTTCTAACATAGTCGCACCCTCTCCAATCTTTTTTGACAAGTTCAATACCTATCCATTTAAAACCTTCACCATTTAAAAAAATCAGCCTTCACAATGAAAGGTTTTAAATGGATAGGTATTGAACTGGATATACTGCCCCAGGTCCTCTCATGATATACTGCCCCAGCTCCTCTCATGGATATACTGCCCCAGCTGCTCTCATGCATATACTGCCCCAGCTGCTCTCATTGATAATGCCCCAGCTGCTCTCATGGAATTTGCCCCAGCTCATGGATATGCCCCAGCACATGGAATGCCCCAGCACCTCATGGATATACTGCCCCAGCTCATGGATATACTGCCCCAGCACATGGATATACTGCCCCAGCTCATGGATACTGCCCCAGCTCATGGATATTGCCCCAGCTCATGGATATTGCCCCAGCTCATGGATACTGCCCCAGCTCATGGATATACTGCCCCAGCACATGGATACTACCCCAGCAAATGGAATGCCCCAGCACCTCATGGATATACTGCCCCAGCACATGGATATAATGCCCCAGCTCATGGATACTGCCCCAGCTCATGGATATTGCCCCAGCTCATGGATACTGCCCCAGCACATGGTAGGCCCCAGCACCTCATGGATATGCCCCAGCACCTCATGGATTTGCCCCAGCACCTCATGGATGTGCCCCAGCAGCTCATGGATATGCCCCAGCACCTCATGGATATGCCCCAGCTCACTCATGGATATGCCCCAGCTCACTCATGGATATGCCCAGCCCCAGCACATCATGGATATGACCCAGCACCTCATGGATATGCCCCAGCAGCTCATGGATATGCCCCAGCACCTCATGGATATGCCCCAGCTCACTCCTGGATATGCCCCAGCTCACTCATGGATATGCCCCAGCTCAATCATGGATATGCCCCAGCTCCTCATGGATAAGCCCCAGCACCTCATGGATATGCCCCAGCAGCTCATGGATATGCCCCAGCACCTCATGGATATGCCCCAGCTCCTCATGGATATGCCCCAGCACCTCATGGATATGCCCCAGCTCACTCATGGATATGCCCCAGCACCTCATGGATATGCCCCAGCTCCTCATGGATATGCCCCAGCTCCTCATGGATATTGCCCCAGCTCACTCATGGATATGCCGCAGCACCTCATGGATATGCCCCAGCTCCCTCATGGATATGCCCCAGCTCCTCATGGATATGCCCCAGCTCACTCATGATATGCCCCAGCTCACTCATGGATATGCCCCAGCTCCTCATGGATATGCCCCACCTCCTCATGGATATGCCCAGCAGATGGATACTGCCCCAGCAAATGGATATGCCCAGCAAATGGATATACTGCCCCAGCACCTCATGGATATGCCCCAGCACCTCATGGATATGCCCCAGCACCTCATGTATATGCCCCAGCACCTCATGGATATGCCCCAGCAGCTCATGGATATGCCCCAGCTCCTCATGGATATGCCCCAGCTCCTCATGGATATGCCCCAGCTCCTCATGGATTTGCCCAGCTCCTCTCATGGATATGCCCCAGCTCCTCTCATGGATATGCCCCAGCTCCTCTCATGGATATGCCCCAGCTCCTCATGGATATGCCCCAGCTCCTCATGGATAATGGCCCAGCAGCTCATGGATGACATCCCCAAGTGGCATCCTAAATGGACATTTCAGAGTTGATTTCCTGGAGTTTTATCCATGATGCCCTATGCCATCCACCATCATGATCCCTAATTCCTGTGTCTCCTCTCTCCACAGGTAAGACTCTATCACCCAGTATCCAGACACCCACATCTCAACTGATCCCCTGCATACTTTTGCTGGTAAGACTCTATCACCCAGTATCCACAGATACCCACATCTCAACTGATCCCCTGCATACTTTTGCTGGTAGGACTCTATCACCCAGTATCCACAGACACCCACATCTCAACTGATCCCCTGCATACATTTGCTGGTAGGACCCCCATCACCCAGTATTTGCAGGCACCCACATTGTAACGTTACCTTGGTCTCTTTTTTTTTATTTATTTTTGTCTCCTTTATTTATTTTTGTCTCCACCATTTGCTTTGCTAATTAGCATGTGAATCTCCTGCCCTATTGACGCAGCCCATCCAGCATCAGGTGTTTACCTTTTAACTGCCTGAATGCAATTAGTCTGCCCTATATAACAGCTAAGACTGGCTCCATTTGAGCCTTGGCTCCTAAGTGGACGTTTAGAGTTGATTTCCTGGAGTTGGAGGAAGGAACTGCAAGGCCCACTTTTTACTTTGGGTAAACACACGTCTATATCATGCTTTCTCTCACGCTTCTACTCTTTACTTCTACCTTTCTCCTTAAATGGAACTCCTGCCCCTCTACTACCGACCCCTACACTATCTGCATCTCTCCCTCCCTCCTCTCGTCCCACATGATGGCCTCACATGAGCTCCTTTGTTTCCTCAGAACATGGTCTCCCTCTAACTCTCGTGCTGCCAATCACTCCCACTCCCACAAATCCCATTCCCACCTTCTCTTTCTCACCCTCCTGCTGTTACTCTATGCAGGTGACATATCCCCTAACTCTGGCCCCACAACACATCCAATACTTCCCTCTCATCCTATCTCCATCGCACATAAATCACCTCCCTGCAAGCCCAGCAACCTCATTCCCATAAACCTCAGCTCCTGTCCTCTTTCTCCTGCGCCCTCTGGAGCGCTCGCTCTGTGTGCAACAACTCACAGCAATCCATGACCTCTTCCTTTCAAACTCCTTCAACCTCCTAGCTTTAGCTGAAACCTGGCTAACTCCCTCTGACACGGCCTCCGTTGCTGCTCTCTCACATGGCGGTCTACACTTGAGCATACCCCCAGACCGGGTGAGAGAAATGGTGGCGGGGTCGGAATCCTGCTCTCTCCCACCTGCACCTACCAGCATCTCCCTCCACCCCCATCCCTCTCCTTCTCCTCCTTCGAGACACACTGCATCTGCCTGTTCTCTCCTCTGGCCCTCAGGGTGGCAGTCATCTACCGCCCACTGGGACCAACCTCCCAGTTCTTTGACCGCTTTGCTTACCTGGCTTTCTCACTTCCTGTCTTCTAATCTTCCATGCCTAATTCTCGGGGACTTCAACATTCCCATTGATGATCCTTCCACCCCTGCTGCCTCCAAACTTCTTTCACTCACGTCCTCCTTGGACTCACACAATCCTCCCTCCTCCCTACCCACCGCGATGGTCACGCTATTGACCTTGTCTTTTCCAACCTCTGCTCCATTTCTGAGTTCAACTGTCGCCCTTTCCCCATCTCTGACCACCACCTTCTCTCTTTCAACCTATCTGGACTTCCTAAACACCCTGCTCCCCCACCCCGCACACACACTCGCAGAAATCTACATGCTGTGGATCCCCATCAATTCTCCAATCTACTTCACCACCTCCCTCACACCTCATCCTTCACCTGCCCTGATGCTGCCATTAATCACTACAACACTACTCTTATCTCTGCTCTAGACACTCTTGCTCCTTCGACTCTGTAAGGCCCCACGCCGCCAGCTTCAGCCCTGGCACACCCTCCAGACTCGCTACCTGCAAAGATGCTCCCGCACTGCACAGCGTGCCTGGAGGAAATCCCGCTCTGAAGCTGATTTTGTTCACTTCAAGTTTATTCTCCAGTCATACACCTCTGCCCTCCACTTGGCCAAACAATCCTACTTCTCATCTCTTATATCTACGCTGTCCTCCAACCCTAAACGGCTCTGGTCCACCTTCAACACCCTCCTCTACCCACCTGCACCTCCCCCCTCAGCTGCCTTCAGCGCTCAAGACCTGGCAGACTACTTCCTCAGTAAAACTCTAACTATCAGAAGCAACATCCCAACACAAGATAGTTATCTGCCACCTCCACTCCCAGAGGTCCCCTTCTGTCACCCTCTGCCGCTTCCTCCCAGCCACTGAGGAGGAAGTCAATTCCTTATTGTCCTCCTCACATCTCACCACGTGCCCGCTCGACCCCATTCCCTCACATCTAATTCCTCCCCTCTCCTCCTCCCTCACCCCTGCTCTCACACACATCTTCAACCTCTCTCTCTCCACTGGCTCCTTTCCATCCGCCTTCAAACACGCGCTAGTTATCTCTTTACTAAAGAAACCATCCCTCGATCCCAACTCTCCATCCAACTACCGCCCTGTATCCCTGCTTACCTTTACCTCTAAGCTCTTAGAAAAACTAGTCTTCAACCGCCTCTCCCTCTTCCTGTCCTCCAATTCCCTACTTAACCCCCTGCAATCTGGCTTCCGTCCCCTACACTCAACTGAAACTGCCCTCACCAAAGTCCCCAACGACTCCTAACTGCTAAAAAACACGGCCACTATTCTATTCTCATCCTGCTTGACCTCTCGGCTGCTTTTGACACTGTTGACCACCCCTCCTTCTACAGACCCTCAACTCTCTGGGTCTCGGTGACACTGCACTTGCTTGGGTTGACTCCTATTTATCCAACAGGTCCTTCTGTGTGTCCTTTGCTGGTAACTCCTCTTCCTCATTGCCTCTATCTGTTGGTGTACCTCAAGGCTCTGTCCTTGGTCCTCTGCTCTTTTCCATCTACACCTCCTCCCTGGGCAAAATCATCAACAGCTTTGGCTTTAATTACCACCTCTACGCTGATGACACTCAAATCTACCTCTCTACCCCTGATCTCTCTCCACCTGTCCTTTCAAAAGTCAGTGACTGTTTATCTGGCATCTCCTCCTGGATGGCCTCCCACCACCTAAAGATCAACATGTCAAAGACTGAACTCCTACTTATTCCTCCCTCCAATGCCTCCCCACCCCTGACTTCTCTATCACGGTGGAGGGTATCACAATCTCCCCATCAAACCAAGTTCGCTGTCTTGGAGTTACACTTGACTCTGCTCTTTCCTTCATCCCCCACATCAAGTCGCTTTCCTCCTCCTGCTGATACCAACTGCGTAATATTTCCAGAATTCGGCCATTTCTTACCGCTGTCACCACAAAACAACTCATACATGCCCTGGTAATCTCCCGACTCGACTATTGCAATAATCTCTTATCTGGCCTCCCTCTGTCCTGCCTCTCCCCCCTACAATCCATCCTGAACGCCTCCGCCAGGCTAATTTACCTCACCCGCTGCTCTGTCTCTGCCGCTCCTCTGCGAGTCCCTTCACTGGCTCCCCATCCACTGCAGAATTAAGTTCAAAATCCTTATCCTTACCTACAAAACCCTCACTAACTCAGCTCCCCACTACCTGTCCTCACTAATCACCAAATACCCCCAGCCCGCTCCCTAAGGTCAAACAGTGACCTGCGCCTAGCTTCTCCCCGCATCACCTCTTCCATGATAGACTGCAGGATTTCTCACGCGCAGCCCCCACTCTCTGGAACGCTCTCCCTCGTACTGTCAGACTTTCCCCTAACTTCTCTTCCTTCAAACGCTCCCTTAAAGCGTTCCTATTTAGGGAAGCCTACCACCCAACTCACTGATGCAACCATCAATCACTCTCACCTTACAGTCCTCTCCTCCTGTTTCCAACCCCAACCCTCCTAGATTGTTAGTTCCTACGGGAATAGGGTCCTCATCTCCTCCTGTACTGTTTGTCAAATAGCAAATTTCTAGGGTATCTATGTGAAAAAATACAAGCCAAATACATAGGGTGATATGTCAAATGTCAAATGTTGTTCAATGTATTGTAACCCTGTCTATACTGTGCCTATTGTACAGCGCTGCGGAATATGCTGGCGCTTTATAAATAAAGAATAATAATAATGGATAATGGCCCAGCAGCTCATGGATAATGGCCCAGCAGCTCATGGATAATGGCCCAGCTCCTCATGGATATGCCCCAGCTCCTCTCATGGATATGCCCCAGCAGCTCATGGATAATGGCCCAGCTCCGCATGGAATGCCCAGCAAATGGATACTGCCCCAGCAGATGGATACTGCCCAGCAAATGGATATGCCCCAGCACTTCATGGACATGTCCCAGCTCACCTCCGCTGCGTATTCGCTCCCTCTGAGCGTCCGAAGCATGCAGCTTGGGCGCTCGCCTGGGGGAGCCACGTGACCAGCTGCAATTAGCTGGTGACGTGTTTCCCCCAGGCGAGCGCCGAAGCTGCATGCTTCGGACGCTCGCAGGGAGCGAATACGCGGCGGAGGGTGAGACACCCGCCCTTAGGTGACGGTGTCACCCTAAAGGCTGGTGTCACCTGGTGTGGGCCGCAACCCCCGCCCCCACGTTACGACGCCACTCAGGGGCGGATCCAGACACAGGTTTCGGGGGGGCACACTACCAGTTTTGGCTAAGAGCTGGTGTTGTGTTCGCAGTGAAAGGCAGAGTCGTGCATAATAGCAGGCTGTGTTCGTCGCACTCACTCTCCCCAGCGCATTGCACAGGGTCTGTGCGGCCCCAACCACGCCAAGAAAGAAATGGCACTGACCTGCAGGACTTAAACGACGTCCTGAGTACATCCTCTGAACACAAACATGAAACCAGAGGATGCGCCCAGCACGTCGTCAGCAGCAAAGAGGGTGAAGGGATAAAAGGGGGTAAAATTTGAGTAGATTGCCCATTTAACCTCTTGTTGCCCCGCACCAATATTTAATCTCCTACATGTACCTCACAATGCTTTCATTCATATTTTTTGGAGTGCAGGCAGCAGATAATGTGCAGAGCTCCACAACAATAAAACTCACAGTAATGTGCGGTGTGAATGAGCGCATCACAGAGCTCCAGAGCAATAAAACTTACAGTAATGTGCGGTGTGAATGAGCGTATCACAGAGCTCCACAGCAATTAAGCTCACAGTAATGTGCAGTGTGTATAAAGGTATCATAGAGCTCCACAGCAAAAAAATTGTAGCAGCCGGCTGGTCTCATTAAAAAGTGCAGCGGCTGTTTTATTGGGCTGAAGACCGGCCCGGGGGGCATTTGCCTCCATGCCACCCGGCCCAGTCCGCCCCTTCCTCCAGATACATGTATACCCAGACATCAGAAACCCAGATACACAGGGCCGCCATCAGGGCATTACAGCCCATGCTATGGTAAGGGGCCCGGGGACTGGGGGGGCCCGCCGGCGGCAGCAATCTTTACTTTAGGCTGCAGGTCTCAGAGGAGGTACTGCCGCCTACCTGGGCCCGGACAAGCAGAGACTTCCAAGATGGCGGCGGGCGACAGCCGACGGGCCCCCTCTGATGATGTCAGAGGGGGCGCACCAAATGTCTGCAGCAGGCAGCGTCATGCCCCGATCCTGGGCCTGCCTTCCTCCCGAGTCGCGCCGCCGCACGTGTACTCTGCGGCGCTGGAGGAAGTGGTCTTATAACGTCACTTCCTCCCGGCGCTGCAAGATGCCCGTGGAGCGACGGAGGAAAGAGAGGAGAACCACCGGCTCGAGTCCCATCCAGGCCAAGTAATACTGGGAAGGGGGGTGAAATTAAAAGAGAGGAGGGGGTGAATTTATACAAGAGGGCCATGAATTTAAAACAAGGGGGGTGATTTTTAACCAGAAGGGGAGGGGTGAAATTAAATCAGAAGGGGGGTGAATTTAAAACCAGAAGGGGGGGGGTTAAATTAAAACAGAAGGGGGGTGAATTTAAAACAGAAGGGGGTTACATTAAAACAGGGGGTGAATTTTTAAACAGAAGGAGGGTGAATTTTTAACCAGAAGGGGGGTGAAATTAAACCAGAATGAGAGGAGATGAATTTAAAATGGGGGGGAATTAAAACAGGAGGGGGGATGAATTTAAAATGGAGGGGGGTTCAAAGAGAAGAGGGGGTGAAACTAAAGGAGAGGAGGGGGAATGAAGTGAACATGAGAACTAAGAGTGGGGTCACAGGATCCACAGCAATATTTTAGTTTAACGGTAAAGGCAGTGAGTGAACGTACACAGAATTCCTGTGTATGTTCATACTCCCTGCCTTTATCATTAGAGGTCTATTGCTGTGGTGCCCTGTGATGCTTAACCAGTGGAATTATCTAATTATACTTTTATGCTACATTGTTTGCACTAATACACATTTTATGTGATTTTTAAAGGTATTGGGAGCAACACTCTGTAATACGATCTCGATTCATATTTTTTATTCACAATTTCATTCTGTCTTAAATTATTTGAACCAGATTGGTACTTTTTTATGTCAAATGTACTGTTGTGCGAGCAATATGTGTGATTTCAAGATATTGGGACTACCACTCTGTAATGTGATCACGATTCACACTAAATATTGTATTTATTATGGGAAGACGGGATCATGGGGTGGCCCATTGTGAGGGTCAGTAAGGGGCCCCAAAAATTCTGATGGCTGGCCTGCAGATACATGTATACTTACCCAGACATCAGAACCCAGTGTGAGCAGAGCGAGGTGGCGCTGGTGGTAACGCTGGCAGCCGCATGAGGGAATCGGGACCGATATTACCTGAGCAGTGGTTCCATGCTCGTTTCACCCAGACACATGGGCTGCACAGCAGTGCCAGATCATCCTGGGAGCAGAATATTTTTAAAAATGGATTGGATTTTTTTAAATATAACATATTTTTTTTTTTTTCTGGTTGCCACTTTACAAAGCAGCTCTCCAGGAGGTTGCCACAAGGGCCACTACAGGCCTTTTTGCTACCCCCCCCCCACCGGGGGCTACGAGCCTACAGGGCGTTTTGCCACCCCGCACCCCACATGTTACTTTAGAAGCAGAGCACCCATACTCCTGGTTGCCTGGTGTTCTATCATTTTCAGTTTGCCAGGGGATCCAGGAAGATGATAGAACAGCAGCAGCAGAGCGTGACACAGAGCATGAGGAGATCTTCTCACCTTCCCCCGGCTCCTTGCAATTCACTGCATCTTCCAGGGCACGTGTGTCACATGACACAGACCACCCGGAAGCTGTTTCCTGCGTGCAGCCAGTGGAGAGAGACGGAGAGATGCGATGACGAAATTCCTCCTCCAAGTCCATCCCAACTACAAAAAAAAACAAAAGCATGGAGCTGCGCTGCCTCTATGAAACAACCCCCCGGCAGCCTACCAGTCCGTCCCTGTGCTGCAGCTCAGGCTCTCATGGGGGAACAACTGGAGCTTGTTCTCAGTCTGGCCGGCAATATTTTCTCAGGGGGGGCAATTGCCCCGTTGCCCCCCCCTGGATCCGCCCCTGACGCCACTGACTCTGAGCCATCCATTGGTACGGCAACCTGTCCAAGTGGATCTGTTCCTTATTATGATCCAACCTATGACTTTATCCCTCTCAGCTTCACATCGTCTGACTCCGAGAGCGAACCAGTCCCAAACACCCAAGTGCCACCTGTGAAAGGGACAACGTTCAATGGCACTATGGTTGCGGTGACTGCTGCTCCCGTGTCACCAGAGTTAGTCTGTGCCTCTAATGGGAGTTTTGTACGACCAGAGGATCTGGAGGACTTCGAGGCGGCTTTAGACGCCCAGATTGCATCCTTGAGACGGGGGCTCTGTCACGGTTCGTGCCGCAGACGCTGGAAAAAAGGCAAGTAAGGAGCTGTTTTCATTAATGAATCTGGTTCCAGTCCTGCTTTTTCCACTGTCTGGACTGGTGTCCAGGCACTCAGGGATCTGTCCCTGACTTTCCCCTCACCTCTCCAGCCTCAGGTGTGGGCTGGGCCTGCATGCCCATAAAAACAGGCCTCACCCTTCAAGCAATGCTTCTGCATTACCCTTTCAATCCTTGGAAGCGTCATAGTGTGCCTATCCTGCCTGCTCTGCACATTACCCTTATTGTACCCTGTGGAGACCACCCTCATTGCATTCCTGTGGAGACCACCTTCCCTGCAAGTATCCTGTGGAGACCACCCTCATTACATTCCCGTGGAGACCACCTTCCCTCATTCCACCTACAATCTCCATTTCTGGACTCCCACTCCCATCACTGCTCCAGAGCTACATATTGATTTGACCTCCTGAGTATGACCATCTGCTATGGACTTTGACCACTCTATGCCCACCGCCTGCCAGACCTCTGCATGATCTGACGATTCTCCTTCTTCAACCCTCCTAATACCACGCTTGATCTTGTTGTATTGTCTGCCCTCTGTGTCTTTTGGTCCGTCCTCTGTGTATCCAGTAAGTGTCTTTAGTTATTTCTGTAGTCCGTGTCCAGTCCAGTATCTGTCCTGTCAACCCCTGTATTATCCTGTATTCAGTGTCCGTGCTATTCAGTGTCCTGTCCCATCCGCTCAGTGTACCCTGCCCCACTGTATATAAGTGTTTATTACTTTATTCATTGTCCCCTCTCCTGATTTACTTTTATTCCTTTTAGTAAATAAACCGTTTTACTTTGAAACCCCATTTACCTGTTTCTGTTTGTGTAACCACACCCTGGACTCGTTAACTCCCCGGCACCACCGTGACATTAACCCCCTAACCAGGGCTGGCCTTTGGGTGCCTAGTGTGATAAAATTTCACAGCCCCCCACAGTAGCCACACCTCCTATCATGAAACACACCCTTTAGCCAATACTTCCCACTATTTAAAACCTCCCATTTTTAACCCCCCAATAATAACCGATTAGCAAGTATGATAAAACAAAACTTTTTATATACCTTAGGCTGGCCGTCCACTGGAACCGTTTTCGAACAACTGATTTCGTCAGACCGTCGGTCGTGCGACCGGGTCAGACTAGGGGTCGTCCACTGCGTGCGATCTGTTGTGCTACCACAGACGATCCAGATCAAAATCAGAGGTGGAGTACATGGCTGCCAAAACCAGAATGAACTGGTTTTACATGCAAAAACAAGTTCATTCTGCTTTTGGAACCAGTGCAGTCCTATTATTTTTACTATGCGCTTTGTCTGTAAACCAGTCAAACTATCCCTTAAATCATGGAATGACGCCAACACTTTAGTGCAGTACTGCACTCTGATATCCGTTCTCTCTGCCACTGCAGACTTCCGAAGTGCGGCGATCTGCAGCAAACGGCACCATATTTCGCCATCATTTTTACAGTACAAAATTGCACCATATCGGGAAATTCAAGATTCAGTGCCCTTTGGGAGGCATGTCAGTGCGTAGTGAATAAACCCCTTTGTGCAGCAGCACCGTTAGTGCCACCATGTTACACAGCTAGTCCCACCATGCACAAAAGGTGTTTTGGTAAACTTGCATCATGTCTGCATCACTTATTTTCAATGGGAGTTAAAAAAACAAACGCATTTATATTGTTTTTGCTAAGTCCCCTAATGAGTTTATCAATGTCCATCTTGCCCAGCAATCGTTCTGAACTCCCAGCCTGCTAGGTGAGATCGCCCATCTGCGGTGGTCTCCAGAAGTCGGACGTCTGCCGCAATGGACGATGGTTCCATTCACATTCATGTTATGGGATCGGACGTACGACGACGGACGATATCGGATGATCGCACGAAAACCGTTCCAGTGGATGGCCAGCCTTATGCAGGCATTATGCCACATACAGATACCGTATTAATTTTATATTCTAATAGTATATTTGGAAGCTGCATTGTTAGTAATTAGGGATGAGCTGTTCGGGTTCGGACGGTTCGGGGTTCGACCCGAACTTAGCCTGTTCGAGCAGATCGCGAACCCCGAACATTTCCGGGTGTTCGCCGCATGTTCGACCACAATGCATTTTCCCACTGCCTGAAGCTCGTAATTGGCTACAGCCTTGCACCTGACCACAGGTCTGGTGCAAGACTGGTTGAACACTATGCCAATCACCGCTCAGAGTCCTGATTGGGCAAATTTTGCCCAATCATGGGCTCACAGAGCTAAGTCCCGCAGCACACTATATAAGTTTCAACGCAGCGCTTTCTGCACGCATTTCAGAGGAGATTTCAAAGAAGATAGTTGTGTGTGTTGTTACTGCCGGTCTGCAACGCTACTGGGGGGGGTCTCATTTCGACCAAATATCAGGGAATTTAGGTGATGTGTGTCTTGTCACTGTGCCAGCAAGTTTTTTTGGGGTTTACAACTTTATTTAAAACATTTGTGAATTGAGGTGATTTTCTGGGTCTCGTCACACTGTGCCAGCAAGTCTTTTTGGGTGTCATTTATACCAAATATCAGGGAATTTAGGTGATGTGTGTCTTGTCACTGTGCCAGCAAGTTTTTTTGGGGTTTACAACTTTCTTTAAAACATTTGTGAATTGAGGTGATCTTCTGGGTCTCGTCACACAGCCAGCAATTATTTTTGGGGCTCACTAATTTCTTTAAAACACTTGGGAATTAAGGTGATCTGTGTCTCGTCATACATACAGTACCACGCTGTATTTTGGGATCACTAATTTCTTTAAAACATTTGTGAATTAAGGTGATCTGTCTCTTGTCACTGGCTGCCAGCTATCAGTGTGTCTCACTGAGTTATACCAGAGTTATTTACATCTTTATACCAGAGTTGAATCAGAGTTCTGTATATATTAATCTATATATCACTCACCATGTCTGAAAGAACAAAAAGGACAGGCAGACGCTCCCAGCCACAGATAAGAGGGCAAGCAGCCCCTGTGTCGGGAGGCTGTGTCTCTGGACGTGGTGCATCCTCTGCAGGGGCACGCTTGTCCTTTCTAACTGGTGCTGGCCGTCTTAAGCAGCAGCAACATACAGAGGACTTGGTGGATTGGCTAACCAGGCCATCCTCATCCTCCGAGTCCTCTGCCAGCCAGGCTTCTAGTGCTTTACAGTCCACCTCAGCTGCCAAAGCATCTAATGCAGCCTCCATGTCCACAGCTACTCCTGCCGTAGCCTCGCTATCACACACGGAGGAGTCAGCTGAATTGTTTGACTACAATGAGAGTGACATGCTTCTTGAGGATGCGCAGCAAGTACAGTGCTCTGATTCAATCTCTGAGGTTGAGCAAGGGAGTATAATCAACCTAGAGGAAGGGGGTGCCAGTGATTACACACAAATAACTGGCACTCATGTTGCCCCAGTAGCTGCAGCATACTGCCAAGTTGGCTCCAGTGACGAGGAGATAGGGGGTGAAGATGACATTGATGATGATGAGGTCACTGACTCCACCTGGGTGCCAGATCAAACTGAGGAATCAAGTGAGGAGGAGGGGGAGGAGGAGGAGGCACAGCAAATACGAGGCACAACATCCTCTGTGACCAACCGTAGCACTAGCCAGTCCAAGGCATCAGATGTCAGAGCTACTCTGGTGCAGAGCGCTGTTGTCTCAAAGAACACATGCAGGAACTCTGCTGTCTGGGAGTTCTTTAAGAACTGTGCATCAGACCCCAGCGTTGCTATTTGTAATCTATGTCAGAGGAGGCTGAAGCGTGGGATAAACACCGGACACTTGGTTACCACGTGCTTGAGGCGACATATGAACAAGTGCCACACATCCCGTTGGGGCAAAACTTTGCATAGGTCCTCCTCCTCCTCATCTGTCTCTACCCACAATGTATGTCCTGCCATGTCATTGCCTACAACCTCCACCAACAGGGATGATGCTACAGTAATGGATGTACCAGCAGGTCCTTCCTCACAATGTGACATCCCAGTAGCTGAAGATTTACGCAGTCAGATTACGTTGCCGCAGCTGTTGCAGCGAAACAAAAAAATATAGTCCCAACCATCGCCAAGCACAGCGTCTAAATGCCAGCTTAGCAAAATTACTCGCATTGCAGCTGCAGCCTTTCCAGCTGGTGGACTCTGCTCCCTTCCGTGAATTTGCTGAATGCGCTGTACCATAGTGGCAGGTTCCAAAATGCCATTACTTTTCACGCAAGGCCATTCCAGCACTATACCAGCACGTGGAAGACAATGTTATCCAGTCATTGGGAAAGGCAGTCAGCAGCAAGGTGCATGTCACTTTAGACACGTGGTCCAGCAAGCATGGACAGGGTCGTTACATTTCCTTCACGGCACACTGGGTAACTCTGATTGCAGCTGGGAGGGATCCAAGATGGGGCTATGTGCTGGAGCTTGTTCATCTACCACGCCTCCAGAAAGCTGCTTGTATGAGGTCTGTCTGCTCCACCACCACCTCCTCCTCCTCCTTCTCTGTCTCTGGCGAAGTGGCAGTTAAACCCACGCCTGACAGGGTCTACGCAATGGCTCAAGCAAAAAGATGCCATACTGTGCTTGAGCTGGTTTGTTTAGGGGACAGGAGCCACACCGGGTCAGAAATTTTGTCAGCTCTGCAGGGGCAGGTGCAGAGATGGTTTACACCACGCCAGCTTGAGCTGGGAATGATCGTCTGCGATAATGGCAGCAACCTTCTCTCCGCCCTACGCAAGGGTAAATTGACGCAGGTACCATGCCTAGCACACATCCTAAATCTGGTGGTACAGCGTTTCCTAACCAAGTACCCAGGGCTGCCAGAGCTTCTCATCCAGGCCAGAAAAGTCTGCAGCCACTTCAGACGGTCATTCCCAGCAAGCGTTCGTCTGGCAGAAATTCAAAGAGAATTCCACCTTCCCACAAACCGTCTGATCTGTGACATGCCCACCAGGTGGAACTTGACATTAGCAATGGTGCAGCGTCTGCACAAGCAGCAGAGGACCATCAACGAGTACCTGTGTGAGAATGGCACAAGGACAGGTTCAGGTCAACTTGGTTTTTTTTCCCCCCCGCAGTGGTTGATGATCAAGGATGCATGCACTGTACTGTCACCATTTGAGGAGGCAACGAGGATGGTGAGCAGGGACAGTGCATGCATCAGTGACACAATTCCTTTAGTGTTCCTGCTGGAGCACACTCTGCGGGGAAATATAGATGTGGCTCTAGAGGCAGAGCAGCGGGAGGAAGAGGAGGCCTTCCCTAGCTCTCAAGGCCCCAGTCTTTCTGCAGACAGCATTCCAGCGGGTCCTACTCAGATCAGACAGGAGGAGGACTATTTAAGTAGTGGGGGCATTGAAGGTGGGGATTCCTCAAGGCAGGGTTTTGTGTGCCCAGAAACAGAAGGGCTTGTGCGTGGCTGGGAGGAGGAAGTGCACGATACGGTCATCCTCATTGACCAGGAAGACTCGGCAGCTAATGCCACCTCCAACCTACGCTGCATGGGCTCCCTAATGATGCAAAGCCTGCTAAAGGACCCCAGGATTCGTGCTATCAAGGAGAGGGATTATTACTGGTTGGCGACCCTTCTTGATCCACGATACAAGGGTAAAGTTGCAGAGCTCATCCTGCCCGCACAGAGGGAGCACAGGATGACAAAACTTGAGGACACTCTAAAGCGAAACTTGTGTAACACCTTTCCAGGCACTGTTAGATTACCAAGTGCTGACACACGTGCTTCTGAGGCTGCAGGTGATCAGAGGAATAGCGGTGAAGGCCAGGGCCGCTTGACTGATGCATTTTTAATTTTTTTTAGTCCTCGACGCTCAGGGATGTCAAATGTAGGCACCCATTGCCAGCGTCTTCACCATATGGTGCAGGACTACCTAGGGGCAAGGGCAGACCTGGATACCTTTCCAGCAGATGATCCACTGGCTTACTGGGTGTTGAGATTGGATCACTGGCCAGAACTTAGCCAATATGCTATGCAGCTACTAGGTTGCCCTTCATCTAGCGTGCTTTCTGAAAGGACGTTCAGTGCCGCTGGAGGTTTTGTCACAGACAAAAGAGTGCATCTGTCCACCGACTCTGTAGACCGGCTGACATTTATAAAAATGAATCAGTCCTGGATCAGCAGCTATCAATCCCCTGATGCTGAAGTAATGGAATAGATAGGGGATGTCCTCTTCTGCATTCACAAAACCTCCAGCACTGAACTCTTCCACAATACCACTAAAGGGTTACGGTGTTAAGGCACTTGCTGCCATAAAAGGCACAATATCTGGCTGCACTGACGCCCATTAGCAGATCAAAAACTTTTCAATAAAGGACCACATGGTCCACCCCTGCACTCTTCCACAATACCACAGAGGGGTTACTGTATGATGATACTTGATGGCCTGGCATTAAAGGCACATTATCTGGGTGCACTGACGCCCATTAACAGATAAAAAAAAACACTTTTCAATATAGGACCACATGGTCCACCCTTGCACTCTTCCACAATACTATAGAGGGGTTACTGTATGATGATACTTGATGGCCTGGCATTAAAGGCACAATATCTGGGGGCACTGACGCCCATTAACAGATACAAAAACTTTTCAATATAGGACCACATGGTCCACCCCTGCACTCTTCCACAATACTACAGAGGGGTTACTGTATGATGATACTTGCTGGCCTGGCACCAAAGGCACAATATCTGGGTGCACTGACGCCTTAACCAGATGCATATCTTTTCAATATAGGACCACATGGTCCACCCCTGCACTCTTCCACAATACCACAGAGGGGTTACTGTATGATGATACTTGCAGGCCTGGCACTAAAGGCGCAATATCTGGGTGCACTGCCATTGACGCCTGTATCATATTCATATCCTCAGAGGGGTTACGGTGTGATGGCACTGTTGCCGACGCTAAAAGCCCAATTTTAAAGCACCTATTGTTACTTTCATCCAAAGCCTGCATAAGTTTCACAATAATTTAGCCCAAAAAAACACTAAACTTTTTCTGCGCGTCCTAAAATGTCTTTTCATACAGGCTGCCGCCCCAAGCAGTTGTTTGTGGATAGATTAAAGGAAAAGCATTCACCGTCATATGAAACGTAATTTATTTGTTTTAAGTGTTTCTATACATCCTAGAAATCCGCCACTTCACGGGCAGGTTATGGGGACCTCCTAGGCACGATATTTGAAGGAATTTTTTGTTTTTATTTTTAACCCTTATTTCATGGAAAACTCACTGTCCCTTTAAAAACGTTTTTTTAAAAACTTTTTGTCCTGGTTTCCTGTCCCCCAGGGCACTACCCGGACCCCATACACCTTTTATGGCAAATATGTAGCATATATGCCCTCTTGGAGGGCACTCTAAAAAACCGAATTTTCAGCCCCATTGACTTGCATGGGGGTTCGGGTTCGGTCCCGAACAAATGGGAAGTTCGGGCTCGAACCGAACTCGGGGAGTGTTCGGCTCATCCCTATTAGTAATCTCATATATGTATAGTTATAAAATAACCACTTTGTTTACTTTTGTTTTAACGGTAAGCAACCCACATCTTTGTGAACTACAGGTTCCATGATGCTCAGACAGCTTTATCTGTGACTAGGCATCATGGGATATGTAGTTTCGAAATCTCTAGTGTGCCAAGGTTCACCATTACTGCTTTAGTGGGTCACATCCAATCTTCTAAAGCATCTTTCACTTTTGGGGGCACGTGTTTCTCAAAGGAAAGAAAAAAAAGAAAAACAGTTAGCAGGATTCTGTTCTCTAATTATATCTAAATGGGTTTCTTGCAGCTTGAAGGAATCTATAGTGTAGAGCAGGCAGGCACCTCTGACTTGTCTCTAATGATTACTAGACACGTGCGTTTACTTTTTTTTCCAAAAATTCGGATGAAAATTAGCCTATTTCATATTTCTGAAATATGAAAAATCGGTCATCTGACTTTTTGGTTCAGTCCGAAATACGAATTGTGGTAACATAACGAAAAAACGAAATGGAAAATTTAAAGGAAAATTATCCAAATGAAAAAAAATGGAATGAAATGATTTGAAACAAATATAAACAGGGATTTTTTTTTACTTTGAAATCTATAGGATTCGCCTGATTAATGTCAGGATCCCCCTCACTGACTGTATCGTGCCTGCATTGTATATCCAGACAGTGCATGTAAAGTGCTGCCCTCTTTCTAATCCAGCACTGAAAGGGGTTAACAGTTAAGCACAGCTCACACACACCACACCTCTGTCTGGTAATAAAAGATCCACACACCCCTCTCAGCTTTGGCTCAGCATTAGAGTCTTGTCCTGCTAGTGTGAAGACCAACCATATGATTCCCTGTCTTATATTGTATGCCAGACCCTGCTTGCCCACTGACTCTGCCGCCAGCCCCTGAACCTCGGACCGTCTGACCATTCTCGCTAGATCACTCCTTTTGTACCTTTGCCTGGATCACCCCAGTATCTGTTTACCCTCCTCCACTCTTTGTGTGTATACCTGCATATTGGACTCTAACACCCTGTACCTGCGGTGCCACCCTGGTACCATTCCTGGAAATTAAACCTGTTGACGAACCACCGAAAATCAGCGTTTGACACTAGGGTTAGAAATTAGGGTTAGAATTCTAATGAATTAATAAAAACGAAATAACTAGTAAAAACGAAATACAAATCAACCCGAAATACAAATTATCAAAAAAAAACAAATGGACCCGAGAAACGTAATACTGGCCATCCGAATTTTTGGATCAGTACAAAAGACGAATCACGGTAACATATCAAATGATCCGAAACTAAAAAATAAAACAACACACGGAACGAAATTAACCAAAACAAAACAAATTTTTTTGGCCATGCACATGTCTAATGATTACCTGTCGAGTCTGTGCTTCCAGCCCACGAGATATACTCACATATATTCACCCGCTTGCTGACAGATATGCAGAGGAATAGACAGACAGGTATAGAAACAACGGCAGAGGGACAGACAGATATATAGTAGACAGATACATAGAGGGTGTTAGATTTTAATTTCCTGTAAACATAATAAATATTTTGTCTTAAAAAGCCTGTTCTTATAAAATGGGCTGTGAAATTTCCCCCCTCCATTTCTGTTAGTGTCAATACTGCATAGACCGTTGTTCCTTCTATAGGATATGAGCTGTGGCCGATTTCCTGTTATGTTCAGTGCAGGAAAATGTGCGCAGAAGCGGGAATATGGGAAAAGGATTTCTTGTGAACCATATATGGTAGTAAGTTAACGGAGTGGCTAAACTTTGATGTTGTAATGTATCTGTACACTGATTGGCTATAAATTCTGTGAATTTTAATAAATATATCTGGCTTAACGAGGAAAGCTAGACTTCTGAGAAAAGACCAACACAGTTTTGTGATTGATTCTTTTTGGGGGTCTCCGCCATGGCGTAGCGCAGCTCTTACTTCGGTTTTGATATATAAGAAGAAACTCGGAAAAGGTTTATGGTAATTATAATGAAAAATAGAATTTTTCAGTTGTTGTCTGAAGTGGGATTTGCCATTCGGATGTATCCTTATATTTAAGTGTATCTTTACATTTGAATGTATCCTTACATTTGCTTGTTCAGATTTTGCGAACTTGCCTCCAGGCTTGGTTTTTGTTTATTTTCCTTGAAGTTAAAGCTATGGTTCAGAGCTTGTTGATTTTTTTTGATTTTTTTTTTGGTGCAAGGTTGGACTCTTTGTCTTGGTTTGTTTTTGTCACTTTATGTATTGTAGTAAAGGAAAATCGTGTGAGGACCTCACGTGTGTTTGAACTCGCCCGGTGTGCTGAGTATAGTGTTTTGTATATGCTGGAAATTGAACTCATAAAAAAAGGAAAGAGATGTTTCTAGTTGTATTGTCTCAGTTCTGTGCCTATCTTGTACTTCAATTCTGGTGTTTCTGGGTCGTCCATATCTTGTAATTGTGAGAATTTTATTTTAACTGATTAGATTTTGATTTCTTCTTATATATCAACTGATTTTATCTCCCATTGAGAGACAGTTTTTTCTTTTTCCTCTTATTTTTTTATTTTTATTTTCTTGCGCGCTGCTGCCATTTTTTCTTTATTTTTTTGCTGCATGTGTTTGCGCGCTGATTCTAAAGGATTTGCTAACTGTTTTTTCTTTCAGATTGCATGTTTGTTTTTGTTTTATTTTTTATTTTGTTTCTGGCCATTGATTGCGTCTGTTTATTTAAATGTTTGTCTTTACTAACTATTAATGTATGTGTTTATCTTTGATGTTTTGTATTTCGTAGTTTTGATATTATGTTTTTTATATGTAATTTATGTATAGGGACTGCTTCTCTTAAACCAGGTTGCTTTGTTTCTGTGTCATTACTGCCTTGCCTCGTGTAAAAAAATAAAAAATAAAAACACAGGAAATGGAGACAATAGGGCTTTACTTTTACAGTAAATTTCAAAAATGACTGCTTTTTTTATTCTTAACTTATGTTTGAAAGATGAACATAGAAAGTCAATACTTTGACAAGGCAGGTTACACGTGAATGTTATGTTATAAGTTGATGTATGATATATAAAAAAATTAGTGTATCAAGGTGATGGGCTCAATCTGCCTTAATATAAGTTATACATTTTCCCAAAAGAGGCATGGTCGGTTATTTTCCTCTGGTCTTTGTTTGAGTCCAGCACTAAGGGATTGACCACACCTTAATATAGGTTATATGTTTTGCCAAAATGGCTGACTGAGATCATTTACAGTGTTTGTAACTTGTATAATGGAATATATATGTAGGTTCATGTTTAGTTGTTTGGAATCTAAGAGGATGAAGTGATATAAAGCTGAAGGATTTGAGTGAAAGTTTAAAGGAAAGCGCCTACAGGTTTAGTAGCGCTGTACAAAGGAATTTAGGCAGATTTCAAATGAGAGAATGTGTTTTTATTTATTTTTTATTTTAGTTGACTAAGGGAGATGGAAGGTTGTAGTTTGGTATCTGAGTATTGTTTGATTGTTTTCTTTTTCTGCAGTGATAGCCAGATGTCTAGTTTTATTTTTTGCTGTCTGATGTTTTTGTCTTTTGGTGTGAAGTGCAACAGCGTATAACTGAGCCCCCATTGAATATTCTTGGAGGGAATAAAACAGGTTGTAAAATAGCTGCACAAACACCTCACGTTTGAATGTTTGTTTTTAACCAATATCCTTAATAAAGATTATTGATGTTTATTAAGAATTTTTTTTCTCTGAGTTTCCTCTGAGAACTTTGTGCTAATTAACGCGTCAAGTTTTAAACATGCCCTTCTATACTTTCTTTCCCAGTTCATGATATTTTTGTTGTGTTTTTTTATTTGAATTGAAGTTCACATTCTTTTCCTAGTCTCCTCCATTTTATCTCTCTCATGACCCCTCCTCTCCTCCATTTTTTTCTCTCTCATGACCACTCCTTTTCTTTGTGTCCAAAAATGTGTTGCATTTTTTTTTCTCCATTTTAAAAGTATTTTAACCATATGAATTTTAAAGTTTTTGACAGGTTAATAATACATTTTTTTCCCAAGTTTTTACTTTAGGTGAAAATTACCCATGCATGCTAACTTTGATCAAGCTAGATGGAAGATTATGTGATACCAATATTGATAAAGCTGTTGGAATTGAAGGAAATTTACTCAAACACATTATCATTTCACATTGCAATGTTACATCAACCGGATAATAAGGAATTATCAGACACCAGGCAATAAAACATTCTAGTTTATCGACAACTCATCAATAAATCATGCGATTAAAGAAGATCATTGATTTGGAAATAAAACTTAAGACATGTCAGTTTTACAAAACTGTTATTTTCAACCAATAAGACAGAAGACAAAGAAAGAAGAAGATAATGTATTGGATTGTCTTTGTGTTGTCGTCTAAGTGATAATTATTTTGTGTCTTTTATTATTTTATATTTTATTATTTTTGTTGTTTGGTTACAATCAATATTGTTCAAAATTCCCTGACACATTTAGGATTATTGAAGATCACATCCAATTAAAATTAGAGTTAATGAATGTATTTAGGAACATATAATTTAATGCATTTGCATAAATACGTTTCATGACATATATAGTGGTAAATGGAAAGTTCTGATTCGGTAAAATTAATGCTGTTTTTTTTTTTATTTCATTTGAGGATTGGTATGTTTTATAAACACCAGGTTTGTTTCAAAACACCAAACAAGACTGAATAGGATAGTAATTAAATATTTTTTTTGATATTTAAAATGGGTGGAATATGCACTTCGGCTATTTACCTTTTGAGCCAAAGTTGCATATATATATTTTTCTCTAACAGTGAGTCAGAAGTAGTATAATTTAGTGTGAGGCCGATAGGCTTTGCAGGGAAATTTAAAAATTTATTATCTGTGTCTCTTCTTGTGTAAATTAAATTTTTTATTGTTTTCGTGCATTTGAGAGTGACAATGAATGAATGGATGTATATGATTAGTGGGGTATACCATATTTTCTTTTTTTTTATTTTCTTTATTGTTGCTAAAACCGTATCACATCATCAAGAAACCTGACAGTCACAATGACTGCATATGGAACGAATCATGGACATTTTGTGTCAAGGTCAAAGGTCACAGGTAATAAGCAACCAGCGCAAAGAGACAGCTTGTTCAGGAGTCCCTATGGTGGGAGCTCTGATGACATTCAATGATTAGGCGTCTCAAGCTGGGATGTTGAAAAAAAAGACCACACCCTGATCTCGCACTGTGGACTACGGTATTAGATTATGGAATATTATTTATTTTTTATTTTTTATTTAATCCCCTAGATAAGTGTGAGAAAGGATTGGATTTGTGAAAATGAGAATGTATTTCTTGAGTGTGTGTATGAATGCAGGTGTGTATGCGTTTTGTGGAGTGAAGCTGAACATAGGAAAACACACAGATATAGATCTGACTCATGTTGATTTATTAGATAAATGAACTTTTACATTCAAGTTATTATACTTTTCTTGTTCGGTGAATTATATTTTGGGAAATGGAATAAATAGTTATTTAATGTCTAGATTAGGTATTTTTGCCTACGCTCCAAGTGGTTCGCTGGAAGAGTGAATCTAGATAGATAAGTGTATTTTATGCTCATAAAGGGCCTCCTTGGGGAATCCCTTTTGTACATTATAAAGGTATTGAGGTATTTTAGGAGTAAATACCAGAATTGTTTTCTTCCCCTCTGAGCATCTAGAATGATCTAAAGGTCTTAGGCAAGGACACTGTAGCCCAGGTTTAATTAGTTTAATTTCCTAAGTTTGGTTTATCTTTTAGATGATCACAGGTGATATGTGATCAAAGGAAAGAATTGTTAGATTTTAATTTCCTGTAAATATAATAAATATTTTGTCTTAAAAAGCCTGTTCTTATAAAATGGGCTGTGAAATTCCCCCCTCCATTTCTGTTAGTGTCAATACTGCATAGACCGTTGTTCCTTCTATAGGATATGAGCTGTGGCCGATTTCCTGTTATGTTCAGTGCAGGAAAATGTGCGCAGAAGCGGGAATATGGGAAAAGGATTTCTTGTGAACCATATATGGTAGTAAGTTAACTGAGTGGCTAAACTTTGATGTTGTAATGTATCTGTACACTGATTGGCTATAAATTCTGTGAATTTTAATAAATATATCTGGCTTAACGAGGAAAGCTAGACTTCTGAGAAAAGACCAACACAGTTTTGTGATTGATTCTTTTTGGGGGTCTCCGCCATGGCGTAGCGCAGCTCTTACTTCGGTTTTCATATATAAGAAGAAACTTGGAAAAGGTTTATGGTAATTATAATGAAAAATAGAATTTTTCAAAGGGATTGATAAGCTGATTTATTAGAGAGAGGATAAATAGACATCAAGTCTCTTTCCTCCTCCTGCCGATACCAACTGCGTAATATTTCCAGAATTCGGACATTTCTTACCGCTGTCACCACAAAACAACTCATACACGCCCTGGTAATCTCCCGACTCGACTATTGCAATAATCTCTTATCTGGCCTCCCTCTGTCCCGCCTCTCCCCCCTACAATCCATCCTGAACGCCTCCGCCAGGCTAATTCACCTCACCCACCGCTCTGTCTCTGCCGCTCCCCTCTGCGAGTCCCTTCACTGGCTTCCCATCCACTGCAGAATTAAGTTCAAAATCCTTATCCTTACCTACAAAACCCTCACTAACTCAGCTCCCCACTACCTGTCCTCACTAATCACCAAATACACCCCAGCCCGCTCCCTAAGGTCAAACAGTGACCTGCGCCTAGCTTCTCCCCGTATCACCTCTTCCCATGATAGACTGCAGGATTTCTCACGCGCAGCCCCCACTCTCTGGAACGCTCTCCCTCGTACTGTCAGACTTTCCCCTAACTTCTCTTCCTTCAAACGCTCCCTTGAAACGTTCCTATTTAGGGAAGCCTACCACCCAACTCACTGACGCAACCATCAATCACTCTCACCTTACAGTCCTCTCCTCCTGTTTCCAACCCCAACCCTCCCAGATTGTGAGTTCCTACGGGAATAGGGCCCTCATCTCCTCCTGTACTGTTTGTCAAATGTTGTTCAATGTATTGTAACCCTGTCTATACTGTGCCTATTGTACAGCGCTGCGGAATATGCTGGCGCTTTATAAATAAAGAATAATAATAATAATAACAGAGGGATGGACAGATGTGATTAGAATCCTCTTTTTCCACTCTCTCCTGTTGAATATGGAGTGTAAGCATCACCTCCTGTGTAGCTCAGCCTCCTGCTTGTCTTGTGCAGCCCCGGATCCTGCAGTCACATCTCAGGCTCCTGCAGCCTGGCCACCTGACACGTGTCTCTGCCGTGCTGGCCCCGCTGAAAGCTCGCCAGGTGAGTCTTCAGCCCAGGGCACGCAGCCTCCTGATTGCTCCACTGCCCTAGTACCTGACATGTAGTGTTGCCAGGGCTATTGATGGGTGACGGTGATGCTCAGGGGGAGAGAGACAGTACACATCCATCCATCCAGAAACACACTCCAAAAGATGAGAGTGAGAGCCTGTCCTGTGTGTGCAGCCTGTAAGCAGTGTCTGCTGCTGTGGGGAATGCCAGCTGTGTGTCAGCTGCTGGGCAACCCTGTTGCCAGGGTGCCCCTTATGGCCACACAGTTCACACACTCCAAATGCCAGCCCTGCCCCTAACACCCTATGCCCAGGGCTGGACTGACCTGCCAGGCTACTGGGAAAATCCCTGGTGGGCTGCAGCCTCTAGTGCTGGTGCCAGCTGGTAACACAGCTGTTGACAGGCAGAGGCAGCCCTCTAATCAGACCTCCTACTGCTAGCAGCATGTGGTTTTTATTTTCTTTTTCTTTAAAGCCAATTTTGTCAGGCCTGTGTAGCCCTGGTTTAAGACAGCCTGGATTAAATTTATTTAACAAATTGAGAGGCACACTTGAATTCTCTCAAAGTGCCATATGCTTACCTCCACGTCACTTTGGGCAGGTAGCAGCAGTCCACTGGCAGAGCAGACACTAGGGTCTTTCCACTAAACACCGAACTTGCCAACAAATTGCACCGAACAGTGAATTTCACAGTTCATTGCTATTTCTGGACAGTTCGTCTATTCACTAAGCAGTCAATTAGCCAAATACAGGCGAATTATGGTGCAGTATGGCGGCAATGAAATTTTCCCATAGAGAACGTAGCAGTAGCCAAATCTATCCAATATACAAACGGTGGGACTCTTACATGTAAAAGAGTGTCCAGCTATGACTGTAGTGCTCAAACACTAGAGAGTCACTTTGAACTTGGGGTACATGGATCTAGAAATGCATATGGGAGGTGCAGGGGCTGTTTTATATTGTTTACCTACTATTTCCTATGTTGAAGTCACCCTGTACCTAGAGTTATAGGTGCAGGGAGTTTCTGTTGTCTGTGTTATGTATGAATACTGTTATTGTTGATATCTTTATTGTCTATGTTTATCTGTTACTATGGTTTATATGATTACTGTGTGCCTTTCCCAACTCCCCCTATCTGGAATGTGTTTGCATCTGTTAAAGGTTTGAGTGGTCTTTGTTTGTCTGTCTTGTATGGCAAACATTGATTATCCGTTACTGTAAATCTACTATTGTTCTGTTTTGATTGAATGTTGTGCCTGCTAATCTCATTATCTCTCTGATGATGTCCCAGAGGCAGGCCAGGAATTAAGGACCAGTCGAAGCCATACAACAGAGAGGTATTTCCCGTGGGCCTCTAGGTCCCTCCTGGAACTGTATATATTTAGCTCCATAAAGGCTGAGCCAGAGGCTGACTGTCATAGCCTCAAGATCTGTGTGTTGACTCATTTCTGGGGACTGTCATCACAACGCTTTTAGTGTACACGTCTTTAAGCTTTGACTAAGGGCTGGAGAAAGGCACAAAAGACTGTTAGTAGTACGGTGACCAGCAAGGAAGTGGCTTTAACAGATCTGACCCAGTTGGTACGGAGATATGTTACACGTGCAAATGCGAGTATCACTCATTATGTGAACTGCACACTTCAATGCTGTAGCTAAACCTTGAAACGGACTTATGGGATGGAAAGATGCTATGGAGGCAGGAGGCTGCAGCTCAGTCCTGTTGGAAAACTGCTGGTCTGTGATCACTCATTTCAGCCTTCTCTCAGAGCTCTTTCAAGATCAAGAAGCTCCAGCATTTACAGTATATAGGCAGTTGGCATTGTGAATGATAAACTGGAATTTCCAAGGTGGGTTCTTGGAGAACTGCTTGCCAGGTGGAGTGACAGTTTCTTTAAAATGACAAAAAGTGTTAGTGGGGGGTGTCAGGAAGGATGTTGCAGCAAGAGGGCAGAGCTGTCTGGACGACTGCGGTCAGAACACTAGACCTTCATCCTCAGAACACAAAGAATCTATGTGGTCTTTATTTATTATATTAAGTAATGTTCGTGAATCTTATCCCTAGCATTCATTGGGTGATTATTTAAGCCTTTTACCCATCAATTATTGCTTGGCTTATTATTAAAATCTATATAGAATAGTGCAAATTTGCCTCCATATTATTTCAAGGGTCATTAGGTTCAGTTTGATGTTGTGAGAGATCATACAGGACAACTCTGAGCACTCTGCGTGAGAAAGGTCTCACCTGCACAGAATTGATTGACAGTCCTCTTTATTACCTACATTTTAGAAATTTTTACAGTTTCATTCCTTTGCACGACTTGAAAGCCAAGGTCGAAATCATCTCTCTGTAAATAGTTCAGTATTGTGCTGCGATATTATCTTGAGATTAGTCAGCTTTGTTTTGCATGTTGGTTTCTGTTTGACTAAAGGAACACACCTTGTGGAGAAAGCTGCCTTAAAGGGACACTACCACTAACATAAACTGTAACTAGATTACTTGCTACATGCATTACTACGTGCATTAAAAACAAAACCACCCTATAAAACACATGCTGCTGTTTTTTGTTTGTTTGAAGTAATTGCATGTAAAAAGGAAAAATAAAATTAGTTTTTTTTTTATGTTTCCATTTTATGGACTTTTACCATGATGTAATGTTTAACAAAATCTGTGCAAATCTCTGCTTTACTGGTCTTGTTTATTTAATCTACAGTATTGAACAGTTAAGGCAAAATGTGATAATACAGGAAACATAAAAGACTTGTAATCTACCCCCTGGTGATGTCCTTTGAATACATCCCACACAATACAATGATGTGAATCAGTGATCGACCAATAGACTCCATTCTATGGCCAAAGCCACCACTGAGGAGCAAGTGATGGAAATATATTGTGTGTGGGGAGGGGGGGCAGTTTTCAACACAAAAGATCACACAATGGATGGAACCAGATATAGAGTAAAATATTTTCCTAACCCCTTAAGGATGCACGGTTGGCTCCCTTAAGGGGTGGCTTTCACTGGCGAGTCGTACAGGTACACCTCGCCAACAGGTGCCATCGGGCGGCACTGATTGAGACCTGCCCCGCAGCCGATGCGCAACACGCGCATCATTGGCTGCAGGGGGACAGCTTGAGTTCAGGCCGTCCCAGTGCAGCCAATGAAAGGCACCACGAGTCGGCGCGCGCAGGCTGCGGGGAGGGGCCGACTAAAGTTTCCAACGCAACATCACTATCAATTCATAACAGCAGTTTAACCCTTTTACTACCAAGCACTTTTTGTTGCAAAAATTTGGAACATATATTTGAAAAATGTGATATAGAGTTGATACTCAAATATAGTGTAGCGCTCACTCCCGGAGGAGCCGCTGAAAATGAACCACGGGTCAGTCTCCCCGCACTAGGGAATAAATATACTCCAACACAGTTGTGAGTTTTTATCATTTAAATAGTTTACTAAAATCTTGAGCAGAGGTTGACGCACGGTATTCTTACAATATTTTCGTATTACGGTAAAACGCGCAGCGGAAAAGAAACGAAACACGAGGCTTCGTATTTCGGAAAAGAAAATATTCGCGACCGAACATAAAAGAATGCAATTTCCCGATAGTTCAGAAAAAGGGACACGTAGCGAAACCCCAAACATACAATCCCTTCGTATTACGGCAAACGCGCAGCGGAAAAAGAGAAAAATGTATTCGGAACGTATCTTTGTCTTTAACCCCCCCGTTCCGATTCGTAAAAGGAAATGAGTTCTGTACAAGTTAAGTTCCAGAATGTGAGAAGTGTATCTGTGTGTGTGTGGTACCCGGATACTGTTCAACTGGCCAGTGAATTTATTAAAGGAAGGTCTTCGACTAGTCAGTTGGGGCCCTGTAAACTTTAAAGAAAAACAGCAGAGCGTCCTTTAATCATACAACAGCCTTGGAGGCCTCTCACCCATCCGATGACTGCTTTAGGCTCCGCTGACCCAGGACGTCTCTCCACCCGATTTTGACTGGGGATACTAGCGGCCCGATCCGTTGTCTAACTCCATACAGCTTATCCAGCTCACCGCCTGCTCTCCGTTCGATTTCCCCGGTCTGCAGCAATGCCTGGATTCCGGCGGGTCTTCTTCTCCTCAGTTGGGGTGATCCTCTCCGCAATAACAGGTCTCTCTTGGTCTCTCTGGACTCTGGCCTAGGCCCTCTCGTGATCTCATACAATACGTCTCCTCTCTCTCCTTCCCTGGCGCGCTCTGGAACCTTCTCCACGAGGCAGAGGATGTAAGTGTCCAGTCCCCACCCACTTCCTGTCTTCTTGCAAAGCATGCCGGGCATTGTAGTCCCAATGTCCAGTATCTCTGATCGCGATAGTCTCCATCTTGTGGCCAAAAAAAAGTACTGCCACAGCAAGATTTTTAGCACAGCGCTACACTCTCCCCCTCCTAGAACTCTTGGGTCTCTCCAAGGAGGTACAACAGTTACATTACGTTCCACAATATTTGAATACAATTTACATAACATGTACAGGTCCAGCAGCATACATACAGTGGGTTAGGAACACTTCCTCAAGTTGACTCATATCTTGGGCTACCTCAGCTAGCATAGCAGACACTTCGGGCAACCTCCGCACCGTGGTGATGGCCTCTTCAGTGCTATGTCCTGGCGAGTCGTAGGTGAGTCGTTGGGGCGGTCGAACAGAGCGTTTTGGTTCTGGCTCAATCAGTTCCTCTTCAGGTGGAAGTACTATAGGCGTCGGCTCAATTCTTCTCTCTATCACTGGAGCAGACGTTTCTTCAGAGTATGATCCCTCCAGTGAAGGCATAGAACTGTAATCACCTGAATAAGCTTCCGGAGCTACCGGGATCCCCACAGCCTCAGGGACTTCCAACTGAAATTCAAGAGGCTCAGGGATATCAACAGTCTCAGGGACTTCCAACAAGAATTCAGGAGCTTCAAGCCTCAAGTTACTCTCCCACCGCTCAGGGGCAACGACAACCTCTTCAGGCTCCGGCGAGCGTATCCAGTCCAGACAGAAACTTTCTTCTTCACTGTCCCTTTCGCTCTCTTCGACAGCCCGGGTCTGTTGAGACCGAGTAACAGGAGGCAAACATGGAACAGGCGGATTTGGCAGAGGCGGTTCGTCCCCAACTGGCATTCTCACAGCCTCTCTCAAAGGTAACAAATGATTCCGGTGCCAGTTCTTGAGAGGCCCAGCCTTTCCATCCGGGCGAATCTGATACACTGGTAGACCTGGTAACTGTTTGCAGACAATGTAAACCTGGGAACTCCACCTATCCGCCAACTTGTGTCTCGCAGCAGCACCCAAGTTCTTCAATAGAACCCTATCACCGGGTTGTAGATCTTGTATTCGAACTTTCAGGTCATAGTTCCTTTTGTTTCTTTGCTCCCTGTTTCCCGAGGTCAACCGGGCCTGTTCAAATGCAGAAGCCAAATTCTTTCGAAGTCTATCCACGTAGTTTCTATGGGAAGCTACTGACGTCTGGTCTAGAGATAACCCAAATGCCAAATCAACCGGCAGTCGAGCCTCTCTTCCGAACATAAGACGGTACGGCGAGTATCCAGTTGCATCACTCTCCGTACTGTTATATGCATGCACCAGAGTAGCTATGTGTCGACTCCAACTCTGCTTCTCCACATTCGACAAGGTCCCCAACATGTTTAGCAGTGTGCGATTAAACCTTTCAGGCTGAGCATCACCTTGAGGGTGATATGGTGTAGTTCGGGTCTTCTGGATTCCCAACAACTCCAACAATTGCCCCACCAGTCTGCTTTCAAAGTCCCTACCCTGATCAGAGTGTATCCTTCTTGGCAGTCCGTAATGAACAAAGAATTTTTCCATCAACACCTTAGCTACTGTTGGAGCGCGTTGATCTTTCGTGGAAAATGCTTGGGCGTAACGAGTGAAATGATCAGTCACTATTAGAATGTTCCCTTGCCCACTAGCATCCGGCTCTAAGCACAAGAAGTCAATGCACACCAAATCCATGGGTCCCTGACTCTGCAGATGGCTCATTGGAGCAGTTCGGGTCGGTAGAGTCTTTCTCTGAATACACCTCAGACAGGAATGACAATAACTTTCCACTTCAGCCCTCATGCAAGGCCAATAAAACCTATCTCGCACCAGCTTAAAAGTTCTCTCTGCACCCAAATGTCCATGCTCATCATGTAGTGATCGCAGCACACTCTCCCTATGTTTAGTGGGGAGGAATAACTGTTGAATCTCTTCCGCGTTGTTGGAGGGGCCCCTTCGGTAGACCACCCCATCCAGCATCTTTAACCGCTCCCATTCTTTGTAGACCAACCTAGCTCCACTCGGGGAGTTGGTTAACAAAATCTCTCGCTGGTTTGCAGTCAGGGCCTTTAGGGTCAAGGCAATTAAAGGGTCTCTGGCCTGATCCGCTTTCAGGTCCTGTCTCGAAAAGGTAGGTAAACTTTCATCCCTTAACTGCGTAGGGTTACAGTAGAACTCAGTAGGGATGTGCACCGATTTTTTTTTCGATTCGATTCGATTCGATTTTTCGAATTTTTAAACTTTTCGATTCGGCTCGTTTCGACTGCTTTCCGTTTCGATTCGGTTCGGTTCGATTCGTTTTTCGGGTACATGTATTTTTCGGAATATCGACCATTTTTCGTATTTTCGGGTCACTTTACTAGGTTTATGTATCGACTTTTCGGAAAATTTTCGTTTTTCGGGATTGTACATGGTTTTCGGCATATCGGCAATTTTTCGTATTTCGGAACTTTTCGTATTTCGGAACTTTTCGTATTTCGGAACTTTTCGTTTTTCGGAATTGTACATGGTTTTCGGTATATCGCCAATTTTTCGTTTTTCGGAACTTTTCGTTTTTCGGAACGTCTGTTCTCGTTTCAAAGCTGTCTAACTCTATTCGTTTTGATGAAAAAACTACTATGGTTTACTTTTTTAATACTACTTTATATATTTTTTATAATAAATTTTTGGTTTGTTTTTCGGATCCGATAATTCATTCTGTCGATACGATAATTCTGGCGATTCTATCGTGTTTTTTTAATTAACCCTTTCGCTGCTGAGGCTTTTCACACCTCTGTGCTGAGGTCATTTTTACCGGTTTTGCTCATCATGTTTAAACGTGTTTTGAAGCTTATTTTAGTATATTACCCAGACATATTATATATCGTTCTTTCCGTCAGACTCTGCAGATTAATAATATGTCATTATTATATGTATACGTCATGTCCTGTCTGTATATTATAACAAAAAATGCAATAAAATATGATTTTTCAATAATTTACAACGTGTAAAGTGTATTTTTTCCACATTTTAACATGCGAGCAATTGCGGTTATATTTTGTATGGGGTGCGCTTGTTAAAAAAATTAGAGATGGGGTCTCGTTACATTTTTTTTGGGGGGAAATTACGCGATTTTTAACAAACGCACCGCATACAAAAATCGTTAGTGCAGCATCATTGTTCACATTATAATTGAAATGGGAACAATATTGCTGCATTAACAAACCAAAAAAAGAAAAAAATGATTTTTTTTTTTTTTATAAATTTTTTTAAATATTTTTTATTTTTAATTTTTTTAAAAAAACTTTTTTCACTGTAGTGTTTGCTATCGTTGGAACCAAACTTTAACCCCTAGCTGCCACGGATCGGGAGATAGGGGGTTCATTGGAACCCCTATCTCCACCATTGGTGGCAACTAGGGGTTAACTCCAGGACTGGCGTCATCGTGCTATGCACGATGACGCCAGTCCTCAGGGGGAGTTCCCGGAAGCTTGGCCGACATCCAACATCCTCATGGACATGCCCCAGCACCTCGTGGACATGCCCCAGCTCCTCGTGGACATGCCCCAGCACCTCATGGATATGCCCCAGCTCCTCGTGGACATGCCCCAGCTCCTCGTGGACATGCCCCAGCTCCTCGTGGACATGCCCCAGCACCTCATGGATATGCCCCAGCTCCTCGTGGACATTGCCCCAGCACCTCGTTAGTGCAGCATCATTGTTCACATTATAATTGAAATGGGAACAATATTGCTGCATTAACGAACCAAAAAAAAGAAAAAAAAAATGTTTATTTAATTTTTATAATTTTCTTTTAAATATATTTTTATTTTTAATTTTTTAAAAAAAACTTTTTTCACTGTAGTGTTTGGTATCGTTGGAACGGCCATGCTCTGGCCGATCCAACCATACCAAACTTTAACCCCTAGCTGCCACGGATCGGGAGATAGGGAGTTCATTGGAACTTCCTATCTCCACCGTTGGTGGCAGTTAGGGGTTAACTCTAGGACTGGCGTCATCGTGCTACGCACGATGACGCCAGTCCTCAGGGGGAGTTCCCGGAGGCTTGGCCGACATCCAAGATGTCGGCCAGCTCCGGGAAAGGATCACGAACCGGCGCTTTTCAGCACCGATTCGCGATCCAGCTCCCCAGGGGTTAATGCCAGGCACCATTTGGAAGGGCAGGCTGTGCCCTTCCAATTGGTGCCTGGGTTAACCCCCGCAACGCCGCCGATCGGGAGGGAGAGAGGTCGCTATGACACCTAATTTCACCGGCGGCGGTTCCGGATGCTGGGCTGACATCGAGGATGTCAGCCCGCACCGGGGGGCCAGCGATCGGCCGGAACCCGGCCGAACGCTGACCCCAAAGGGAGGATGCGCTCAGCGCGTCCTCCGCATACCAGCAGCCATGCGGAGGACGCGCTGAGCGCGTCCTCCGCATCGACGTGTTTAACAGTGTGGAAACCAAGCAATACATAATTAACTTATTAACGTAAAGCAACGCACACAAACAGGAAAATATAGAAAAAATAGAAAATTTATTTACAAAATGGGGAGGGAAGGGAAGGGAAGATGCCAAGGATGGCAAACTGCCAACAGGGGCACAAACAACACAAACAAACATACATTTTAGAATTACTGGCATTTGAGGAGATGTTGGAGCTGGTCCGCATCTTTGATTACAAAGATTATGACTGCAGTAAGGGCCCTTACCGCAGGAAGAATAATTTTAGGAAGGATCGTATCATTGACAAGCTACGCGCACCACCATCCTGGAGGTGTTTGGGAAAGACGGGACGAAGGACCAGATCAGAAAACGCTGGTCCGACCTCAAAGCAGGCGAGCAGGAGCAGCTGAGGCACATCCGTATTGTCCTACTGCCGCTCCAGGATGTCCGCGGTGTTACTAAGGTGTTCCCGGAGTTCCTGCAGCAGTTCCTGGATGGAATCCAGTGTCCGGACTGCCAGGCGAAGCTCGCCAATCGCCTCCTGATTGCTCGGTCTGGCTTCTTCGATATATCCAATAAATGAAAGAAGGAAAATACAGTAAGTAAAGCAGGTTTCTATTTTTGACTGAAAGTCTTGAAAAAATATAACAGTAGTATATACCAGTGCTGGCAGCTTCCTGAGGCTCTGACTCCTCTGATTCCTCCTCCCCCACCACCACCGTCTGTATATCCAGTGCTATATGTAAGAAATTAAAGAAATAAAAAATACAGTAAACAAAATTTTTTTCTGTTTTTGACCAAAAGTCGTTGCTAAATAAAACAGTATATACCAGCGCTGGTGGACGCCCGTGGCTCCTCCTCCTCCTCCGCTGGGGCACTGGTCCCTGCCCGGGCAGATTCGGCGTCCTCAGCCTGTGCCCTCTTCCTGTCTTCTGCCAAATCCAAAAAATATAACACGTAAATAATGCAGACTGGAAAAAATGGTATATCTATACAATATATTGCCGAAAGTATTGCGACACCCCTCCACTACCCCACTACCAGCTTAACCCCCCACTACTCCCATCTCATAGTTCTAAAGTCACAAAATATTTATTTATTTCCTCTGCACAGACCTATATTACCGTTCATTTATATATATTTTTCAGAAGTAAACATTACGTTTATTCAATAAAAACTATTATTTGTGTTGTGTGCGTACAAAGCGCATTGTGCGACTGCTTTTAGTTATTTTATAGAAGGTCTCAGCCTCAGTTTCACTTTCAGTTTCTGCGAATAAAACTGGATATTGCAGAAACAACAACAGAAATCCACCATTTTGTTTTGAAATTTGCATCTAAAGCGTTCAATGACACTGCTGCAGCAGCTGCTGAGGCTGTATTGAAGGCGGCTACTGTTTGGATGCACTTTCAGAAGAACTACATGTCCCATCGTATCACTTAGCAAAGACGCAGAGATTTTTTATTGATGCGCAGGTGGGAGTCAATATTGGGCAAGCTGCGGGTCTTCTCATATGCATCACTCAATCACAACAACCTCCCCCCCCCCCAGCACACTACAGACTATACACACAGTGCCAAAAGAAATCCAGCATTGTAATTTCATCTACATACATCAAATGTCACAATTTTCACGAATACGTAAAATCACAAAAAAAAGCTATGGCAAAACTGCACGTATGACGAATTGTGAAAACGCAAAGCTATACACAATCACATTGCATGAAAAAAGGACTAGATAAATCAGCGTATTTCTGCGCACATTAGCACATGCAAGCACATTATTATTATTATACAGGATTTATATAGCGCCAACAGTTTGCGCAGCGCTTTACAATATAACATGACACTTACGTTTCGCTATGATGCGACGGATGCGTCTCAGCTGCTCCTGCTCGCGAACTTTCAAATCAGACCAGCGTTTCCGTAGCTGGTCCTTCGTCCGGTCCTTCCCAAACTTCTCCAAAATGGTGGCGCGTAGCTTGTCCAGGATACGATCCTTCCTGGCGTTATTCTTGCTCCGGTAAGGTCCGTTCCGGCAGTCATAATCTTTCCTATCAAAGATGCGGACCAGCTCCAACATCTCCTCAAATGCCATGTTTTGGGCCCGTTTCTTCTTGGGTGCAGGCACTGCACGTGGAAATTCTTCATCGACAGATGAAGAGGTCTCCTCACTCTCCTGTCTGGCAGCGGCCATTATGAATAATAATAAAAAAAAAATTTTGTTCAAAAAGTTGTCAATAAAACTGGCTCAATAAAGTTACGACATGTGCGCGCGCGCGCATGCGCGACCCGCGGGCGAATCGGATCTGACCCAAATACGAAAAGTTTATCGACTTTTCGTTTTTTTCCGAAAAGTCTGTTCTCGTTTCAAACGCAATAGATTTCGATTTGACACGTTTCAAGTCCATTCGAAAATTCCGAAAAATTTTCGATTTGGTAAATTTTTCGTTTTTTTCGGAAAGTCTGTTCTCGTTTCAAAGCAATAGATTTCGATTTGACACGTTTCAAGTCCATTCGAAAATTCCGAAAAATTTTCGATTTGGTAAATTTTTCGTTTTTTTCGGAAAGTCTGTTCTCGTTTCAAAGCAATAGATTTCGATTTGACACATTTCAAGTCCATTCGAAATTCCGAAAAGTTTTCGATTCGGTTCGGAAAACAGTTCGGATTCGACATTTTCGGATCTAAAACTTTTCGGATTTTCGGCCGAATCGAAAGACCCGAATCGGGAAATTTCGTGAAAATTCCGAAATTCCGAAACCCGAAACGCACATCCCTAGAACTCAGGAACAGCCGCAGCCATAACTCCTATGGCCTCTGCTTCAATCCCTCCTTTGACCCGGCGCTCTGTTCCTTGACACAAAGATTGCACCCCGTCTGGAGTCAACTGAGTCCATTCTGTAGTATAGGGTCTTCTCGATAACGCATCAGCATCTCGATTATTCACCCAGGGCGATACTTCAGGCTGAACCGAAACCCTGACAGAGCGGCCAACCACCGATGTCCCGTTGCGTCCAGTTTTGCAGTAGTAAGGATAGGTAAGAGGATTATTATCCGTCTTGATCACGAACTCAGCTCCATACAGATAGTCTTTCAACTTATCCACCACTGCCCACTTCAAGGCTAGGAACTCCAGCTTGTGAGTAGGATAGTTCTTCTCTGAAGGCGCAAGGCTCCGGCTCACGTACGCCACAGGCCTCAGCAATCCATCATACTCCTGATATAGGACTCCTCCCAGACCTTCTCGGCTGGCATCCACATGTAGTTCATACGGCTTGTGAGGGTCCGCATAGGCCAAAACAGGAGCTCGGGTTAGACTCTCTTTCAACTTTACAAAAGCTCCTTCACATTGACTGGTCCATTCACCTTGTATAGACTCTCGAGCTTTCCTTGGCCCCGGAGCCGACGGGTTTTTGTCAGAGACCTTGCAGCCTTCTTCTGTGGTTTCCTTCTGCAGGAGTTTGTTCAGTGGTTGAGCTATTTTCGCAAATCCTCCCACAAATCTTCGATAGTATGAACAGAATCCCAAGAAAGATCTAAGTTCAGTGACGTTTCGGGGTCTAGGCCAAGAAGCTACGGCCTCCAACTTCCGAGGGTCTGTCGAAACACCTGCTGAGACCACATGTCCTAGATACGTAACAGACGGCAGACAGAATTGGCATTTCTCCAGAGACAGTTTCAGCCCCTCTTCATGGAGCCTCTTCAAGACCTTCTCCAGACGTTGCTCATGTTCTTCCAGAGTCTTCCCAAACACAATTATGTCATCCAGGTACACTAATACTTCGATTAGATTCATATCCCCGACTGTCTTCTCCATCAACCGTTGGAACGTGGCTGGAGCCCCCGTAAGGCCTTGAGGCATTCTGTTGAATTCAAAGAACCCCAGTGGACAGATGAACGCAGTTTTCTCCTTGTCTTCAGGATGCATTGGTATCTGGTGATACCCACTTCGCAGGTCTAGTACACTGAACCACTTTGCTCCAGACAAACACTGTAGGGCATCTTCAATCCGAGGAGTGGCATATTGATCGGGGATGGTTCTCCGGTTCAATGTGCGGTAGTCTATGCATAAGCGGACAGAACCATTTTTCTTCCGGACCAACACTATGGGAGATGCATATGGACTCCTGGACTCTTGAATCACCTTGGTTCTTTGTAATTCGTTCAGCTGCTCTCGCAGATCATCTAAGTCTCCTAGCGGAACTCGCCTTGATCTCTCACGAAACGGCTTGTCTTCTTGTAATCGAATACGGTGTTCAGTACTCTTAGCTAGGCCCACATCGAACTCATCTTTCGAGAACAATTCCTTCCACTTTAAGACTTGAGACTGAAGACGTTTCTTCCACTCAGGTGAAATGGGAGTGTCCTTGGGATAGAATCTTTCATCTGGAATCTCTTTACCTTCTCCCCCTCCTGAATCGGTAGAGAGGGGTGTAGCAGACTCTACTTGCCCGATAGGCATTCATGCTTTAAGAACCACTGGAGAATCCGTCACATTGCACACACTGACCGAGACTCTTCCTCGTGTTCTCTTCAGAGCCTTGGTGGAGATTATTTCAGGAATTACTTTGACTCCGGTTTCACTCCCATGATCAAAATCGGTTCCCAGCACCACATAGGGACCGGGTTGCGATCCGTTCAACTTGACTGAAGCCCGGAAGCTCACTACTTCTCCTGCTTGCAGAACCTTCTCCGTTCCACCCAGTCTCCACAGTCTTCCCACTTCGGCAGGTGCCTTTCGTTCTTCGACCATCCTCTGATAGACCGACGTAACATTGGGTGCACTCCTTGAGTTGAACCTTCTTCCAACACAATAGGCGTCAGAAGACGCCGCACTAGGTCAGTATTCGTCCCCACTATCAGGGAGCTTCTGTTCGCACCCGAGGGTCGAGGACACACAATGGCCAATGCATCACAACCCCCAGACTGCCCGATGACTTCAGATCCGATCTCCAACTTTACTTGCAGGTACCCGTCATAAGGAGTTTCTCAGTGCCGATACCCCATATTTCCAAATCCTTCAATTCTTGCAGAGGGATGTGCTTTAAGTGTTTCTCGTAGAAATCTCTGTAAATCAATGTCACTTGAGCCCCTGAATCTAACAGGGCTTTGGTGTAGACTCCTTCCACTTGGATTGGCACGATAGGAGAAGGACCTATCAGTTGGTCAGGAAATTTGGTGGCGGTATCCGGACGCTTAGACCCAGTTTGCTGTACCCTGGCCTTTTTCTTGGCCTGTGCAGGTTTTGGGTGTGCATTGCTTCCCCATGACGTAGACCCGGATGCTAAGGGAGTGACTCTCTCAGTCCTGGCAGGCTCTACAGTTGGCTCGGCTTTGGGCCTCCTCGCCCTCTTAGTCTTTGCTTGGTTTCTGGAGCGGGGTTCAACCCTCGGGCACTCAGGTTGCTCCTTTACTGGTGCCCTCTGGCGTTTCCCGCCGGTGAGGTAGATAACAGTCCTTCCAGGGCTTCCAACAGTCCCTTGACTCTATCCTTCTCAGGCTTTCGGCCTTTGCACTGTGCGCGGAAATGGCCCATCTCTCCACACCCGAAACATCTCTTCTTAGAGAGCGGAGACGTAGTTGCTTGTTGAGATTTGGTCAAAGATTTGGACCAGATGCCACAGCAACTTCCGTCGTCTGCATACCTGTGAGGAATTTCTGCATTTCTGCCTGCATTTCTGTCACCTTCATCATAACCGGCACAGTTCCGCGTGCGCTTGTTGCAATTCAACTTGAGCTTCCTGAACTTCCTTGACGGTTTTGGACAATTCACCCCGTTCAGGGAGGTTCGATTCTTTAGCAGCCCTCTCTGTAGATTTAAAACCAACTAGGTGTTCTTGTTCGTCCTCATCAGACCCATAGGTATCTAAAGAGTCGCTTTCAGGCTGCAGGCCGCCGCTATGTCTCACAGGTTGTGCATACGCCCTTTCCCCCCGCCTGAAAGATTTTTCTTCTAGTAAAGCCTCTTCCTCTCGCACAACTCGAATCAGTTCCAGGTACTTTAACTCTTGGCTACCTGCTCTGCTTCTCAGCTGCATCATCACTGGATCTAGAGGTTGAGAGCCCCTCAGGATCTGTTTTATTCGGATCTTATCTACTTCGGCCGGTTCGGCCCCTTTCTTCAGGAGTATCTGGTGTAGAATCTTATCCAGGCGCCTCATGTACTCGGTCATCCTTTCACCTCTTCTCTGATAGGTGTGTTCGTACTGATATACCAGTTCGGCCGCCTTTTCGGTTCGTCCAAAAACTTCTTCAAGAACGTTTAAGTAATCTAAAGCAGTACAATCTTTTCTGCTCAGTTTCAGGTTTCTCACCGCTTCTGACGCAGGTCCCTTTAAGCTCTCGGTGATCCTTTGCTTTTTCTGGGCCTCAGGGACATCCCACTCATCCAGAGCCTGCATCGCCTGTTCCACCCATTCTTCAAAGGTTTCTTCTCCCGCCGGAGTTGGTACGTTTCCTGTAAAATTTCTTAACCGTCGATAACCGAAGTTAGTGTGAGGAGGGCTTGTTTTCTGACATTTAGCCAGTAGATCTCCAATAGCCACGATAAATTCAGGCCCAATCATGGCCAACGGACTAGGCACGGGAACACTTGCGGATTCACCACGTGGCGTACTAGGCTTAATTATTTGGACTTCCACCTCTTCGGCCAGTTTCACGCTCGTGCCCTGAAAACATGGCGGAACACCCTTTCTCCATTCAAGAAGAACATACATGTGAGAGGTATCTGGGTTTTTTTTCAATGTCCAGAATTAACCCCCGATGATCTGGTGCTAGCGTGGCCACGGCCTGGCGAATCTGATCTTCAGCCCAAGTGTCTGCTGGAATATCCATGACTATACAACATTCCGACTGGCTACTGTGCTCCCCACACCACTCGGCAACAGTGTCTGGATCCATATTTAACCCTTTAGATGCGGTTTTTCCAGAGACTTGATCCCGGAAACGAGCCCCCACGTGTAGCGCTCACTCCCGGAGGAGCTGCTGAAAATGAACCACGGGTCAGTCTCCCCGCACTAGGGAATAAATATACTCCAACACAGTTGTGAGTTTTTATCATTTAAATAGTTTACTAAAATCTTGAGCAGAGGTTGAAGCACGGTATTCTTACAATATTTTCGTATTACGGTAAAACGCGCAGCGGAAAAGAAACGAAACACGAGGCTTCGTATTTCGGAAAATAAAATATTCGCGACCGAACATAAAAGAATGCAATTTCCCGATAGTTCAGAAAAAGGGACACGTAGCGAAACCCAAACATACAATCCCTTCGTATTACGGCAAACGCGCAGCGGAAAAAGAGAAAAATGTATTCGGAACGTATCTTTGTCTTTAACCCCCGTTCCGATTCGTAAAAGGAAATGAGTCCTGTACAAGTTAAGTTCCAGAATGTGAGAAGTGTATCTGTGTGTGTGTGGTACCCGGGTACTGTTCAACTGGCCAGTGAATTTATTAAAGGAAGGTCTTCGACTAGTCAGTTGGGGCCCTGTAAACTTTAAAGAAAAACAGCAGAGCGTCCTTTAATCATACAACAGCCTTGGAGGCCTCTCACCCATCCGATGACTGCTTTAGGCTCCGCTGACCCAGGACGTCTCTCCACCCGATTTTGACTGGGGATACTAGCGGCCCGATCCGTTGTCTAACTCCATACAGCTTATCCAGCTCACCGCCTGCTCTCCGTTCGATTTCCCCCGGTCTGCAGCAATGCCTGGATTCCGGCGGGTCTTCTTCTCCTCAGCTGGGGTGATCCTCTCCGCAATAACAGGTCTCTCTTGTCTCTCCTGGACTCTGGCTAGGCCTCTCGTGATCTCATCACAATACGTCTCCTCTCTCTCCTTCCCTGGCGCGCTCTGGAACCTTCTCCACGAGGCAGAGGATGTAAGTGTCCAGTCCCCACCCTTCCTGTCTTCTTGCAAAGCATGCGGGCATTGTAGTCCCAATGTCCAGTATCTCTGATCGCGATAGTCTCCATCTTGTGGCCAAAAATAGGTACTGCCACAGCAAGATTTTTAGCACAGCGCTACAATAGCATAAAATAGCAATCTTGCATAAAGATTGTTATAAGACTACAATAATTATATACATGTGCACTTTTTCATCTATTCATTTTGGTTTACAGAAATATTGTTGGGATGAAATGTTCTAAACGCTAGATGGGGCCCTTACACAACATATAGGAACTGGCGGAAGACGCCTTTGTGTCCAATACAGTAAATTATAAAGATGGAGCACACGGTCAGATATCCAGCGTGTGGGGATTTGTAGTGATCATAATGAGATAAATAGCAATGTAGGATCCAGAAAATACAAATCGGGTATATGTCTGTGTCTGCATAATGTTTGTATATAGAAATTACGGGGGGGGGGTGGGCATGGCCTGACGACGAGCAGGGAAGACGTGCCTCGAGGTAGCTCCTGCAAATTAATCTTAATTTGCGATTTTATTTGCCAATTTTTAACACCCACGGCCTTGCTTGCTTGCCCTGTGCCCTCTCGGACTGCGGAGGAGATACGGCGAGTCCCTTGCAACTCCCAGCTGTTCCTATATTGCTGCCGGACACTCGCGGGCCTACAGCACAAGGGAAGCCTGGGATGCGATTAGACCACCGCCATACAAGCATCCACTTCCGGGGACGCAGCTAACGGCTCCTTTAGATCGGGACGCGACACGCTCACTACCATCAGCTGCCCGGAGTGGGCTGAGTGAAGGTTACCCACCTGCTCCACAAAGCAATCTCCCCTCGCCGACCGGGACACTCACTTGCCAGCACCTCGCACAGCAGCCTACGGTAGTAGCCTCCCTCCGAGAGCACTTGACCCCCCCCTTTTTTTTCTCTACTCACCATTCTCCGGGAGCCTTCGGAGGGAGCGTGGGGAGGCTACGATCAGCACCATTAAGGCCCCCGACAGCAGATATTCACCCTTCCCTAGACGCCTCGAACGGGGAGGAACTGGTTCCGGCCTGTATATCCCTCCACCCTGGGCCCTGGAGTAGCACTTACTCGACAAGACTCTGCTGGCTGTCCCTCAATAATTTTTTCTGGGTGACCCATTGCGGCCTACCTGTCCCCCTTTCTTGAAAGGGAGAATATTATTATTTTTTTATTCACTTACAAAGGGGAGGGGAAAAGAAAAGGGGAAAAAAAGAGAAAAAAAAATGAAGAAAAAGAGAGGGGGAAAAGGAAAAAAAAAAAAAAGGAAGAAAAGAAAGGAGAGAGGAAAAAGGAAAAGAAAAGGAACAATTATAATTTTTCCGGTGGGCCTCGAAGGGTCCACTACACCTACATTTTGTACCTCATAATTTTTCTGGGAATTTTTTTTCCAAAAATCAAAGAGAAGAAAAGGGGAAAAAGATAATACTTTTTTTTGGTGGCCCCTGCGTGGACGACTACACTCGCAATTTGCTGACCAATATGGCTACATAGAGACTCCCGCTTACCTCCAATTTCTCCCCAGCACCGAGCGCTCGAAAGGTGGCCATGGGTCGTGGTAAGAAGACCTCCCAAGCACTGGAGACCCCCGGGCCCGGCGGGGACCCCTCCACACCTGGCATCCGACAGTTTTTTGCCCCGTCGACGGGACAGCCAGAGGCCCCGACCTCCCCCAACATGGCACCGGACTCACCATGTGGCTCCGCGTCACCCCTAAACTCCGCGGCCGATGCGTCGGATGCCCCTACGGACGTCCTCCAACTCCTGCGCTCACTCCCGATGAAGGCGGACCTGACAGTGGCGACCACCGCCTTCCGTCAATCGCTGGCAGCGGATATTCAGCTGCTGCATGATGACATAGGGCTGCTTAGACCGGGTGGAGAGTGGACAGAGGGACCAGGCCACGTTTATCACGGAGACCTCAAAAGTGTTGATGCACACCATCACTTACTGATCACACTGACATGCCATGTGGAAGATCTCGAAAACCGCGGACGCAGACAAAATATCAGAATTAGGGGCCTCCCTGAAGGAGAGGCGTCACTTGCAGAACTGGGTAGGATTTTGCTCCGTTTATTCAACTCCATTTTGGGCCGCGACCACACCTCACATATTGACATTGAACGCTACCACAGAGCATTACGTCCAAAAGGGCCAGCGGATGCCCCGCCGAGGGATATTATTTGTTTTTTCCTTCGCTTTGGCATTAAGGAAGAGATTATGCGCAGAGCACGCGAACGACCACACATCAAATTTGAGGGGGCTACTATTGCCTTGTTCCACGATGTCTCTCCTATTACACTGCACACCCGTAAAGCCTTACGACCACTCACGATGGCGCTGCAAAAGGAAAATCTACAGTACCGCTGGCTACACCCCTTTGGGATTCAGGTACAAGGCCCGGTCATGGCCCGCAACGAATCTGAACTGGAGGGCTTTATGTAGGCCTTACACCTTCCATCCACCACTTTGATGTCGTGGCCAGACCCAACGGCTGCCTATGCGCCCGAACCTCTTCCGCAACGCAACCCTAGACCGGGAAGACCGCGAAGAGCATCTCTCCGATCACCAACCTTTACTCCCTCCAGCTCTCAAGACGGCTGAGAACGTCAACCTAGCATATAAGCTACCCACGCACCACGCCTAATGGGATGGACAAGGTGCTCCTTGATCCGCGGCCATATTGCCTGTGAACTTTATGACTCACCCACCCTTACTCACTGCTGCGGGCATCTTTACTTCTGAGGCCACAGGCGCCTCACCCAAGAGCTGCTCTTTCTTTCTCTTTTGTCCACCGCATACGGAGGTAGCGGGAACTTTGACTTGTCACTTCCCCTTGTCTCCTAGCTCTGAAGTTAGTGAGGCGCTCACTCCACGTACCCCACCGAGCTGCAACCCACCCTTGTATTGGTGGTCCGTGTGGTCTCTCCCGACACCTCGTTAGGTGCCACGGGTTTGTATACCGCATAAGTTGCATTAGCTCTTTTGACTTTTTTCTGATTGTTCTACGTATTATTGTTGCTTTTGGTTTTACCGGTTGGTGTATTTTATTACACATTCATCGTTAACCTTAACTTTAGCTGATGGCGTTTACCCCAGGCACCCTTTAGGTGCTAACCTTAAATGCGGATGGCTTGAATATACCCACGAAACGACATATCGCCCTCCGGGAATTTTTTAAACTACGTGTCTCTGTGGCCTTGATACAGGAGACGCATTTTGCTTCTGACAAGGCACTGTGCTTCCGTAACCACCACTTCCCCACAGGCTATTTCGGGAATTGTAAAGATGGCAAAGTCCGTGGTGCTGCTATCCTGTTTTCCAGACATGTCCCCTTTACGCTCCTGGAAGCCAAATATGACGAAGGAGGTAGATATACCCTGGTTAAAGGTACCATAGGCACTCAGACTTATACCTTCACGTCTGTCTATTTACCAAACAAGGGTCAACATTGTGCACTTCGTGACATACTCCGCATCGTCATGTCATTCACAGAGGGGATACTTCTAATGGAAGGCGACCTTAATCTGGCACTTAACCCCCGGGTGGATACCTCCCGCGGCACATCCAGTGTGGCATCCTCAGTGCACCGACAGGCTCGACTTCACCTACACAACAACAGACTGATTGACTGCTGGCGGGCTTTGCACCCAACAGTTAAGGACTACAAGTACTACAGCAACATACACGACCGATATTCACGAATCGACTATCTGTTCCTGCCATCCAACTTTGCGCACCTTATGCAGTCGATCACCATAGGTGCCACGGCCTGGGCTGATCACTGCCCGGTCCTCATGACCTTAGCAACCTCACTTTACCGCCCTAAATCTGCACATTGGTGATTAAATGAAACACTCCTGAACGATCCTGACATACTAGCGGGACTACGCGACACGCTCCAACATTACTTCATAGAGAACACCACCCCTGACTCCCCACCTCCGATAGTTTGGGAAGCGCATAAGATGGTCGCACGGGGCTACTTGATCTCACAAGGCGCACGCCTCTTGCGGGAACGGACCCAACGCGAGACTGAACTAAACACCCTCATTCGTGACCTTGAATTGAAGCACAAGACTACACTCTCTGATCAGACTTACGCAGAACTTACGGAGCACAAGGCAGAACTGCATTCCCTACTTAATATCAGTGCCTTAAGCACTATGAAGCGCACCAAACAACTTTTCCATGACCAAGGGAACAAATGCGGTAGGCTTCTGGCCCATGCCCTGTGCAAACGCAACCGTGCCAACAAACACGGTACTTACACACCCGCGGGACTTGATGGACCTTTTACTCACCCACTTCACAAACTCATACAACATTCCGGCCCCCCCTGCCCCACAGATACAGCCCGCTATTGACACCTACTTACGGACTCACCTCGACAAATCCCTTCCCCTTGAGACTAGAAGACTGCTGGAACAGCCGATTACGGGGACAGAGCTATCAGATGCCATTAAACAGACCCCGGCGGGAAAGGCTCCCGGACCTGACGGATTACCCCTCCTGTATTACAAAAGTCTTCGGGAAATACTTGACCCACAATGGCTTGTGACCTTTAACTCCATAACGGACGGGGACCCACTGACCGCCAAACCCTGATGGCAACGGTAACCCTTATCCTTAAACCGGGCAGGGACACGGAGCTCTGCGGCAATTATAGGCCCATATCCCTGCTAAACCAAGACGTGAAATTATTTGCTAAAATACTTGCTACTCGCCTCAACCCGTACATTCCGCAGCTTATCCACAATGATCAGTCGGGCTTTATCCCGGGGAGGGAGGGCAGGGCAAACACTGTGCGGGCAATTAACCGGATTCATTTAGCGTCTAACAGTAAAAATGAACCTATGCTACTTTTATCCACTGACGCGGAGAAGGCCTTTGACCGCGTCAGTTGGCGCTTTCTCTTCAGCACATTAGGCCACATAGGTTTAGGTCGTAACATGTTAGCATGGATAGGGGCGCTGTACACTAACCCCTCTGCCAGACTTAATGTGAACGGGGCCCTTTCGCATCAACAACGGCACGAGACAAGGCTGCTCCCTTTCCCCACTATTGTTTGCCCTCACCCTTGAGCCCTTCCTGCAGGCGATTCGCTCACACCCACAACTACACGGAGTGTCGGCGGCGGGGATGGAACACCGTGTGGCAGCATACGCCGACGACATGTTATTCTTTGTCCGTAAACTGGCGGAGTCATTGCAGCACTTAAACTTTTCCAGGATTATGGCTCCATTAGCAACCTCCGTATTAATATGGAAAAATCAGAAATCCTACCCATATATCTCCCTGCTGACCTACAGGTAACCCTTAAGCATTTGTGCCCTTTCCGATGGTGTAACAGTGGCCTTAAATACCTGGGGATCACCTTCATAGCGGCCTGTAAAGACTTATACAATGCAAACTACAAACCTTTGCTTGTGGCCCTATTGGTATATTTACAACACTGGTCCTTCCCACATATCTCATGGTTTGGCCGTGTTAATGTAGTTAAGATGAACATCTTGCCCCGCGTCCTTTATCTCTTTCAGACGCTCCCAATCCACCTACCGACCGCCTTTTTTGCGCAGCTCCGCACAATGATCTCCACCTATGTTTTGAATTCTAAGAAACCGCGCATCAGCTTGGCCTTGTTGATGGTCCCTAAACAGCTAGGGGGCGTTGCACTCCCGCACTTCTGGCACTACTATGTGGCCTCACACCTACAACGCATAGTGGAGTGGTCCACCAGCTTGCTAACTAGGTCCTGGGTTACAATAGAACAGGAGTCGGCGCAGTGTCCCCTGCCCTGCCTCCCCTGGTTGCCAATTTCCACACAAAAGACCATGGTGGAACCACATCCCCTAATACACGCCACCTTGAAAGCCTGGCGCTCCTTGAAGTGCTCTGCCGGCATTGCTCCCTTATCTTCACCTCTCCTGCCCCTACAGTGGTTACCGGTAGGGATGTGCGTTTCGGGTTTCGGAATTTCGAAATTTTCACGAAATTTCCCAATTCGTGTTTTCGGATGCAGCCGATTTTCCTAAAATTTTTAGATCCGAAAAAGGCAGATCCGAAAGGTTTTCCGAGCCGAAACGAAATATTTTCGGAATTTTCAAATGGACTTGAAATGTGTCAAATCGAAATTTATTGCTTTGAAACGAGGAGAACAGACGTTCCGAAAAAACAAAAATTTCCGAAATTACGAAAAGTCGATACAAAAAACGAGCTAAGTGACACGAAAATACGAAAAATGGTCGATATTCCGAAAAAAAAATGTACACGAAAAACGAGTCGAGCCGAACCGAATCGAAACAGAAATCGGTCGAAACGAGCCGAATCGAAAAGTTTAAAAATCAGAAAAATCTAACCGAAACGAACCGAAAAAAAAATCGGTGCACAAGCCTAGTTACCGGCTTTCTCTGGGTCCCTATCCCCAACGACCTTGGACGGCCAACCTACCCCTCCACGACCTAAGCACTTCCAGAATGAGTCGGGCCCAATCCCTTATGACCAATTGCCCATACCGAATGCGGACTCATTCCTAACACGGTTCCATCATCACCGACTCATTCAGTCGTTACGATCCATCTCCCCACTTCCAGAGTACAATAGTCCGCTAACACAATATGAGATGTTAATAGAAAGGGGCAGATACCCATCGCACTGCCTCTCTTTAATGTATGATATGCACCAGGCCACATCTTCTCAGAACAGTCCCGCTCGCGCTAGCTGGGAACGTGAATTAAATTTTGCTTTTGAAGACCATCAATGGCGCGCAATATGCCAACTAACACACTCCAGTTCAACAGCAGTGAGGGTTCAGGAGGCCAACTATAAAGTGCTCATGAGGTGGCACAAGACACCCCAAGTTTTGGGCCACTACACTGATAGGGAAGCCAGCAAATGCTGGAGATGTGACATACCTGATGCATCAACACTCCATATATGGTGGGACTGCCCTGCTCTTTCTGAGTTTTGGCGCTCCGTCCATAATTGTCTTTGCGATGTCACGGAACCACCACCCCCATTTACCCCAGAATATTGCCTACTTAATCACACTGAGGCCCCGCCCTAAGTATTTCAGAAATCGATCGCCATCAGACTTCTACACGCCGCGCGCCTGGTTATACCAATGTTCTGGCGTAAGCCCACTGCTCCACCCCTCACCGTATGGCTACACAAAGTGGAAAGTATTCGATCAGCGGAGGAAAGGGTCGCTCTGTCCCTGGGTAAGGCCACTGAGCACGATCACTCCTGGTACTACTGGTTGAACACATGCTTGTCCCGTATAGGAAAGACCACCCCCCAGCCTTGTTAGGCTTCCTTCATTTAGTGAGTACTCTTCGTATGGTCTCTGTCCCCTCCCGAGACTCTACGTAGTTCATGCCACCCGCACACGGACGTTTGCCTGCTGCTCACGCCTCCGGGTATTGTATTGTATTGTATTGTATTTAGAGCATCTGCCGTGTTCTATGCAATGTTCTATGCTTTCTGCCTTCTTTATTGATATGTTATGCTCTGATAATATTGCTTATGTATGACTTTTTCAATTTCTCAATAAAGCACAATATGTTAAAAAAAAAAAGAAGAAATTACAGTAATACTTTGTATCTGTACTGTACAGTACAGGGATTTTCAGCAAGTATGGAGACTGGGGTTGGAGATTTTCCCTGGGTATGACCGAAAGTCTGAAACCCAAATAAAGATGGAGTCAAATATTTGTCCCACGCTTTAGGATTCTTTTGCCTTGTTCTTCTTTTGATGTACAGCATTGTGTTTTTGGAGGAGAGGGCCTCTTGTGAATGTGAAATGTTGAAAACATAGACCAGGGGTCTCAAACTCACGCCCCCCCAGATGTTTTTGCCTACAAGTCCCAGAATGCTTTGAATGCAATAGATGGCAAGGGAATCATGGGAGTTGTAGTTCAGAAACATAAGGGGGGCAGAGTTTGAGACCCCTGGCATAGACAGTATAACAGGGAAAAAAATGGAAGGGGGAGCTGTTGAGTTAATGATAGGGAGACATTGAGTAAGGTTTGCAGTTAATCATTTTCCATCTCTCCCTAAACACATAATTTATATAAATTCGTCATTTTATAGTACATCTAGTCCTCAGTTTTACTGGAAATCTATTTGTGACAGACTGCCTGGCACACCGACCATGTGCCTCTGTCAAACTTCTAGCTTTCTCCAAGCTGGACCCCGAAATCCAACTTCACCATCCCCAAACCTCTAAAAGCACCAGGCACAACCAGTGTTTTAGTGCAGCAAACAAAAACTGATTCTTTATTTTAAAAACACACAGGTACACAGTTGAGGCAACCCTCAGTTGACATCCCCCTTCATGAACACATTACAGATTACTTCAGTGGAGAACAATGGAAGAGACCTTCAACACAATGGATTGAACACCTATGCATTCTTATTTTAAAGAGCCTGCTCAATGCTAGGGGGAAACAAAGGAAACTTATTCCAACAGCAAGTATACACTATACAGAGAGGGGTTAGCTACAGAAGAGTACAGTATAAAAACAGAGGACCGCGAATACAGAGATGTACACTATACAGAAACAAAGTCATCATAAATGGCAAACCCCAGGTAGCACCTTGGTCCAGTCAGTAGGCAGGAGGCTAGCCCCCAGGCTCCTCCAACTGCCCCAGAGACAGCTGCATCTGTCACACCATTGATCTGTTATGTTCTTGAGAAACTGTCCTTGGTAAGTAAATCTTCTTGTACAGAGCACGATGAAGGCTATTGCGCAGCACACTACAGATACAATATAAATCCATATAACAGAAGGCACAGAGCAGGAGCAGCGCACACAGTGTCCAAGATCCCCTTGCCATACTGGAGGTGTCAGGTTCCTCTGTCTGTGGCCTGGTGTAAATATAAGGGTGATCCTGTAAAACAAAAAAGTGATCTTCCAGCAGCAGTATTCAAGAGATGCGCAAGTTGATGTCTTTTGCTTACATTTATAAACTTACTAAAGAAAAATATACAGAGACTGGAGACTACGGATGTGCAGCACTTTCTATTCAAGGTGATGGGTTCATACCTTAGAAGGACACAAAAGCTGTATGTCTTCGTCAATGGTCTCGACCTGGTCCTTTTCTCCTTCTGGTTGGAGCTGGAAACAAGTCAAGACGAATAGATAAAACATTTTTTGAACAGTTGCAGTCAAGATCAGTAAACCACCTTGGACTGCCCTTAAAGGAACGCTCTAGCCTCCACAACCACCTAAACCTAATTAAATGTTCATGGTGACAGATGACCGTCCTACCCTTTCATTTTGTTGTCCCTGAAAGATTTGATGGTTTTCAGGGTAGATTTAAGATCTCTGCTTTGAAAGGCTATCGGCAGCCACTGGACAGCTTCCGAAAGTTTGGTCCACCCTGGTCCAAAATCTACATCAACAAGGAAGTTGTGCATGGACATAGTTTGAGGAAGAGTCTATGGATGTCATTCAACCCACCAGTCATAATGCTTCTATTCTAGATTTAGCAGACGCCTTTATTGAATCTAATCAAATATCCAGTTCTACCTGAGCAGGTAATCAATATTAGGTAATTTATTATTATTACAGTGTCATTTGTAAATCCTTAAATGGGGAACCTCATTCAGATCGTGATGTAGCGATCATCATCGAAGAACGATGATCTGGACCCAGGTTGGGAGACGGCGTGGGTTGCCGAAGTTACAGAAACTGAATGAGATACACTATTTAAGGTGGGAGATGGAAGGGGTCACCTTCTAGCTCTAGAGGAAGCTACTAAAGTGGCGAAACGCGTCTAACAGTAAAGCATCAGTTTTATCAGTCACTTATTTTGTTTTCGTGGTTTTTTCCTTTGTTATTGGGTGTCGAGAGGACAGCCCATTGCACTACGAGGGAAACACTAGTATCTATGAGCAGTTGTGGCACTAAAAATAAAGACTGGAGATGGTTTGGTTTAATTTATGTTACCCTTTGATAAGCAGAAGTGAAGGACCAGTGTGGAGATTAAAACTATAATTACAATTGTATATAAATATTGGTTGTCTGAGATAGCTGTATGGTTGTTTTGCCTATGTAGGAGCTTTGTTTGGATTTTGGAGGGGACTTGTGCTCTCTTTGTGTATAGTAAAGTGATCAGGATGGGAATCATACCGGCACCTCGAAGTGTCGGAGTAAAAATACTGAACCTTTGATATTATTTTTATATCTGTGGTTAAGGACCAGTGAGCCCTTATACATTGAAATCCTCTTTTTTATAGAGGGGACAAATGTTAAGATTTAGAATTATTCATTCAGTACCCAATGACCTCTGTATTGTCCACATATCTGTAAGAGCGTGCGGGTTCGTATATATATCTAGGAACGCTTGCATATTAGTAAGCATATGAAGAGTCTCTTCTTTTATTATGGGTGCAACCACAAACAGAATGAAAACACAACACATACAATTTTTCACGGTCTATTATATATATACACAGTGGCAAGAAAAAGTATGTGAACCCTTTGGGATTACGTGGAGTTTTGCATGAATTGGTCATAAAATGTGCTCTGATCTTCATCTAAGTCACAACAATTTGAAAAACACAGTCTGCTTAAAATAATACAACACAAACATATGTTTTCATGTTTTTATTGAACAGAACATGTAAACATTCACAGTGCAGGGTGGAAAAAGTATGTGAACCTTTGGACTTAATAACTGGTTGACCCTCCTTTGGCAGCAATAACCTCAACCAAACGTTAACTGTAGTTGCAGATCAGACCTGCACAACGATCTGGAGTAATTTTGGACCACTCCTCTTCACAAAACTGTTTCAGTGTAGCAATATTCTTGGGATGTCTGGTGTGAATCGTTCTCTTAAGGTCATGCCACAGCATTTCAATCAGGTTGAGGTCAGGACTCTGACTGGGCCATTCCAGAAGGCATATTTTGTTTTGTTGAAGCCATTCTTTTGTTGAATTACTTGTATGCTTTGGGTCATTGTCCTGTTGCATCACCCATCCTCTGCGGAGCTTCAGTTGGCAGACAAATGGTCTTATGTTTTCCTGCAAAATGTCTTGATAAACTCTGGAATTCATTTTTCCATCAATGACAACAATCCGTCCAGGCACTGAGGCAGCAAAGCAGCCCCAAACCATGATGCTCCCTCCGCCATGTTTTACAGTGGGGATGAGGTTTTGATGTTGGTGTGCTGTGCCTTTTTTTCTCCAAACATAGTGTTGTGTGTTTTTTCCAAACAACTCAATTTTGGTTTCATCTGTCCACAGAATATTTTGCCAGTAGTGCTGTGGAACATCCAGGTGCTCTTTTGCAAACTTCAAACGTGCTGCAATATTCTTTTTGGACAGCAATGGCTTCCTCCGTGGTGTCCTCCCATGTACTCCATTCTTGTTTAATGTTTTCCTTATTGTAGATGTGTCAACAAAAATGTTAGCATCTGCCAGAGATTTCTGTAAGTCTTTAGCTGACACTCTAGGATTCTTCTTTACCTCATTATTAATGGAAATTAATGGAAACCATGTTAAAGGAAAGGATTGTTGAACATCTAAAAACACATAGATTACAGGATCAGAAACAACATGGGTTTACCTCAGGGAGATCATGCCAAACTAATCTTATTGATTTTTTTGATTGGGTAACAAAAATAATAGACACAGGTGGTGCAGTAGACATTGCTTATTTAGATTTCAGTAAGGCTTTTGATACTGTTCCGCATAGAAGGCTTATCAATAAATTGCAATCTTTGAGCTTGGATTCCAATATTGTTGACTGGATTAGGCAGTGGCTGAGTGACAGACAACAGAGGGTTGTGGTAAATGGAGTTTATTCGGCGCAAGGTCTTGTTACCAGTGGGGTACCTCAGGGGTCAGTACTTGGACCCATTCTCTTTAATATTTTTATTAGTGATATTGCAGAAGGTATTAATGGAAAAGTATGTCTTTTTGCTGATGACACAAAGATTTGCAACAGGGTTGACGTTCCTAGAGGGATCAGCCAAATGACAAATGATTTAGGTAAACTAAAAAAATGGTCGGAGTTGTGGCAATTGAGTTTTAATGTGGATAAGTGCAAGATAATGCACCTGGGACGTAAAAACCCAAGGGCTGAATATAGAATATTTGATACTGACCTAACCTCAACATCTGAGGAAAGGGATTTAGGGGTCATTATTTCAGAGGATCTAAGGGTAAGTAGTCAATGTAATAGAGCAGCAGGAAATGCTAGCAGAATGCTTGGTTGTGTAGGGAGAGGTATTAGCAGTAGGAAAAGGGAAGTGCTCATGCCACTGTACAGAGCACTGGTGAGACCTCACTTGGAGTACTGTGTGCAGTACTGGAGACCGTATCTCCAGAAGGATATAGACATCTTAGAGAGAGTTCAGAGAAGGGCTACTAAAATGGTGTACGGCTTGAAGGAGAAAAGTTACCAGGAAAGGCTTAATGATCTTAACATGTACAGCTTGGAAAAAAGATGAGACAGAGGAAATATGATAGAAACATTTAAATACGTAAAGGGAATCCACAAGGTAGAGGAAGGGAGTATATTTAAAAGGAAACAAAGTTGCAAAACAAGAGGACATAGTCTTAGATTAGAGGGGCAAATGTTTAAAAGTAACATCAGGAAGCATTATTTTACTGAGAGGGTGGTGGATACATGGAACAGCCTTCCAGTTGAAGTGGTAGAGGCCAAAACAGTAATTGAATTTAAGCAGGCATGGGATAGGCATAAGGCTATCCTAAACAAAAGATAAATGCAGGTTAAGTATCCATGTAATTGGGCAGACTAGATGGGCCGAAAGGTTCTTATCTGCCGACATTTTTCTATGTTTCTATGTGTTACGAGTGTGTGAGATGCTGCAGCGCCGATCAGACAGCTCAGGATTCGGACCCCGAGAATCCAATACCAGAGCTGTCGAATAAGAAAGCAGCAGCAGCCCACTACCAACCCGGAAGCCCGAAGGGTTAGTCCGGCACACTCGCCCTCATTTAATTTCCACTCGCCAAATGCGAGCAGGTGACTGGAAATTTTGAGGTCTGCACTATATAATAGGAGGTGACTGCCATATCAAAAAGCCAATTCTCACACTATTTTAGAAGATACTTTAAATTTAATCAAAATAATATTGTATATATATTATTGATACGTTATCCATATTTCAAATATTGAGGGTAATACGCATTATAACTTCAAGTACTGCAGCTTGTCCTGTCAGAATACCATATTATTCCAGAGACCCCTTGCCAGCTGCTCATGACCTTTGATTGAGAGGTGGAAACAATCTGGGCTAAAAAAGGAAAAGTCTATGCCTCCATTCTAAAAGTAAAATAAAAAGAAAATATTCAAATAAACAACATTTTACTGTAATAATAAAACTTAAATTTTTCACCATAGAGCTCTAAAAATGTTATTGTACTTGCAAATTAATGTTTAAACATGTTTGAACTCTGTTAAATCTCTTCATGCCTGTACATTCCTTGCCAACTTATACATCTCTCAATAATATTATTTTTTATCTTGTAATAAATATATATAAAGACTTGCAGAGACTCCAAGCATTCGATTCATTTTAAATCCACCAAGAAAACTATTATAATGTGACACAACCTTTCCATCTGTAATATCCTGAATCCAAATGTGTTTAGTTTTCACCTCCATTCTATTGGAACTCTTACATCGATCTCTACTATCAGCATTCAGGAAACTTGTCAGATGTAAGGCCCAGACCTATATACATCTTGAAGGGCCACTAACACCAAAAAATGAAATGTCCTTATTCTGTTTATTTTAGAATGGATCCTATGGGTAGATCACTGACTCAAATCGTTGTATTGTGTGGAATGTATTCAAAGGAGATTAGAAGTCGTTTAAGATTCCTGTTTTATTTCATTCAGTTGCCAGCTCTTATCTCAGGTAGCAGGGGCAGGACAATAGCCTCCTACCGCCTTAACTGTTAAACATGGTACTGCTGTCTTTTAGCTTACAAAAGTAAAACTTTTGCACAGATTTTGGTAAATGTTGCATCATGGGAAAAATCCACAAAATGGAAACAGGAGATGCAAAAAACCCTATTTTTATTTTTCCTTTTTACATGCAATTACTTCAAACACACAAAAAAAACAGCAGCATGTGGTTTATAGTGTGTTTTATTTGTAATGCACAAGTAATCTAGTTCTAGCTTATGAAAGTGATGGTGTCCCTTTTACCCCTTAAGGACCATTGACATAATGTTTACGTCATAAATGCATTGCCTTTAAAGACCCCTTGTCCTTAAGGGGTTAATGTGCAATCAACATGCTCACTGTTGGGAGCTGCAATTGCCATTTTCTTATAGGCTAGCTCTTCTGACAGGTAAACCTCATCAGCTCTGATTGGACCTAGCATTGCTAGGCTTATGAGGATGATGTCCTGCCGGTAACTATGACAGGTTTGCTGATCAATGTCTTATCTGGCAGTATGGAATTATTAAGCAGCCGGTAACTGCACAGAGATATAGTGGTATAGTATCTTTTATCCTCAGTATAAAGGCAGAGTAACATAACGTAGCACTTTATCGATACTAACGAGGTTGATGGCTGGCTTCATGTTTTTAAGGAAGGGTTGAAGGACCACAGCAAAATCTTTCTTTCCATCATACCTCCCTGATATCTCGATTAAGTACTTCAGCTTGTCCTACAAGGGAAGAAAACAATGCATGGGCCAGGAAACAATATAAATAATAATTGTTATAGGCTATTGGGCAAAGTCACACATCTTAATCTAAATTTGAAGGTCTCTATGCTTTCCTACCCCCCCATCCCCAACAAATACACATAATTTCCAGTGAGGCTGGACAGCAGTTCATGGGAGTTCACTGTTCAGCCTTTTGCTCTAGGAAATAAGTGGGCTACAAATCACAGGAATCTAAGTCAGGGTGTCTTTTTTTTATTCTGTTGAATCGTGTAGGAATCCTTGCCAACAGTACTACGAAAAGGTATTGGAACATCGTCATTGGCCAAGTCACTTCCTGGTTGTAAAAAATATTGTTAAATCAAATCAATATTCCTATTCATAATAACCTATCAAGCAAGTTAAATCAGTTTTTTTTGTCGGTCCGTTTCATTTATAAAGACTTATCGCAGCGTTTACATTGGCCGCCAACGGTAGAGCAATAAAGGACAACCACTCAAGATATAAAATAGAAGTGCTCTCAGCGTATTCTGGTTTATCAGTCTCTAATAAAACAAAAAGGGTGTGGTATAACAGCCAATCATGAAACAGATCACGTCAGAGTTAAAATGGCGAGGACATTTGCCACGTCTGAGATTACATTTAACCACATATGGTTTATATTTAAACTTTTGGAATAACAGAAACATTCCTAAGCTGCCCGAAATCACGTGTCATACAAAGAAGGGGGAAGGGAGAACCGTAGCCCGTCTGTATAAGAACACGCTTTTCAAACTAAATGGGCATATTAACTAAGTTATGTATTTGAATCACTATATTTATATATTCATACAGGGAATTAAAAGATAATTCTTTTTTTCACTGGTCTGGGCAGAGCTCATGAGAAGCTGTAACATATGGGGGCTTACCGTACCTGAATGTTCAAATATGTTTATTATTACAAGTGTGTTTTTCAATATATATTAAGGCATTTTAATTCAAGAGTGCCATTAATTATCAATTCTCACCTTGAACTGCCTATTGCGATCCTGCAGCTCCAGCAACTGCAAGGAGTTTTCCTTTGGTTGCACCACGCAGGAACAGAAAAACCTGAGGATGACCGTACGTTTAGAGTTTATCAGAGGCTTCATTCCTCTGGGGGTTGGTACAGTTAAGACACAGAAACATGAAAGATTTTGAGGTGCTTTGGCAAAGTGACTACTGCTTAGGTAAAACATGGTGATAATTCCTTCATCCAAATGAATTTGAATGGAAGCTTCTTACACTAAAAGTGTTGAGTCAGATCTAAGGATATGTATACAGTGGTAACAATCCAGAGATAGACATAGACCACTCAAAGCAACCTATACATCTATATATAATTATATCTCATAACACTACACAGCTCGTTCCCTGTTGACAACTTAGCGTCAGGCACATGTTTGATCTTCAGGTACCAGCAGAGGTCAACCCAAGGGGAAGGCAGTTCCTCCACTATTTGCAGTGGAAACGGAGATTGTATTCAGGTGTTCAATCATAAATTTCCCTGTTAAGTCACAATAAATAAATGATCATATATTTCTTTGAAAATCTTCATACTC
>RXON01002703.1:0-19833 GCA_009667805.1 Leptobrachium leishanense | reverse complement strand
TATAGGAGCAGGTGAAGGAGACTGCACGCATTCTGTATTCTCCAAGAGCGTCTCCAGCAACATTGCAAAATGATACATCTTGGCATCAGCCTCCCTTATATGGGTACAGCAAGCAGTAAACTGCTGAGCAATATCTGCAGGGTCCATGGCCCTGACGTAATGTAAGGATATAGGGTCACCAGCAGCACGCAACAAAGAAAGGCAAGAAAGGACCCTAAACTGAGAAGCTGGTCCTTAGAATGGCCAGGTACTAATCTAGAATACACAGAAGTACAGATTAGGGACAGGAGAGATATCGTAGTATAAACAAGCCAGAGGTCGGTACACGAGGTAAACATATGCCAAGGGATAATGCAGAAAACACAGTCAAAATACAAGCCAGAAGTCAAACCAGAAAATCAATAATCATAAGCTGTAGAAACGCGCTGAAGGCTAGAAATAACCACGTCAGGGCTCAGAGCACAGACTGGAACTGATATTTAAAGGCCTAGATCCCTGACCAGGTGTGGCATACAAAGTGGCCTGATTCAAAGACTGGCGCCCTCTCTGTTGGGAAGGCCGTACTGCAGGAGCAGTAGCAGGCATGACACCTTAGGCATAGTGGATGGTGGTTCCTCAACTATGGTATCTGAGCCTGCATCCGTCTTACCACTACACTCTGAAAGTGCCTCAAAAGAATTAAGAAGAGCCACAGATTGTGGGACATGCTTTCTATCCACAACGCTAAGTCTACCAGATCCTACAGTAGTCCATCTGCCGCTCCTAGGAGGCTCTGTGGCAGTGGCTTTGTAACAGTCATAGCCTGAGTTTGTCTAACAGATAATTTACAATCTCAGACTTCAAACAGGCAATTTCCTGCTGCAATAAAGAGAACTGCCTACATATCAGGCACACTCCAAACCTCCAAAAATTGGATCTAAAAACGAACGCATGACAGCTCTTACACTGGACCAAGCCTGCCATTATAAAGAATGGATTTAAAACCAGCAATCTTACCTTTTTGTAGGATTTCTACCTCCTGTCAAACCTCAGACTACCTCCAGAGTATCTCCAGAAGATCTCCTCTAAGAGTTCACTTTGAAGACTTCACTTAGAAGGCTTGCCAAGCTTAAATCATCTTGTTTAAACGTGTTTTGAAGGCTTATTTTATTATATGACCCAGACATATTATATATCGTTCTTTCCGGGAGACTCGGCAGATTTTTAATATATCATTATTATATGTATACGTCATGTCCTGTCTGTATATTATAACAAAAAATGCAATAAAATATGAATTTTAAGTAATTTACAATGTGTAAAGTGTTTTTTTTTCACATTTTAACATGCGAGCAATTGCGGTTATATTTTGTATGGGGTGCGCTTGTTAAAAAAATTTGAAATGGGGTCTCGTTACATTTTTTTGGGGGAAAATTACGCGATTTTTAACAAACATTATAATTGAAATGGGAACAATATTGCTGCATTAACAAACCAAAAAAAAGAAAAAAAATTTGTTTATTTTTTTTAAAACATTTTTTAATTTTTTATTTTTATTTTTAAAAAAAAACTTTTTTCATGGTCATGTTTGGTATCGTTGGAAAGGCCATGCTCTGGCCGATCCAACAGTACCAAACATTAATCCCTAGCTGCCAAGGATTGGGAGACAGCGGGTTCCAATGAACTCCCTATCTCCACCATTGGTGGCAGTTAGGGGTTAACTCCAGGACTGGCGTCATCGTGCTATGCACGATGATGCCAGTCCTCAGGGGGCATTCCCAGAATCTTGGCCGACATCCAAGATGTCGCCAGCTCTGGGAGAGGATCACGATTTGGCACTTTTCGGCGCCGAATCGTGATCCGGCACCCAAGGGGTTAAAGGCATGCACGGTTTGGAAGGGCAGGCTGTGCCCTTCCAAACCGTGCCTGCCTTAACCCTGTGACAGCCGGTGATCGGGAGGGAGAGAGGGCCGAAGGACCTCCCCCCCTCCCTTTCAGGCGCCTCCTCTGCACACGGTACCGGCGGGGGTCCCGGGTACTGGGCTGACATCGAGGATGTCAGCCCGCACCGGGGTGCACAGCGATCGGCCGGAATCCGGCCGATCGCTGGCCGCAAAGGGAGGACGCGCTCAACGTGTCCTCCGCAGACAACACTACCTGCGGGTGGACGCGCTGAGCGCGTCCTCCGCAGTGAAAGGGTTAAAAACTTTTTTTAAAACTTTTTATCCTTGTTTCCTGTCCCCCAGGGCACTACCCGGACCCCCATACACCTTTTATGGAAAATATCTTGCATATATGCCCTCTTAGAGGGCACTCTAAAAACCAAACTTTTGACTCCCATTGACTTGCATTGAGTTCGGTTCGTGTTCGAAATCGAACTTTTGAAATTGTTCGAGTTCGAATGCGTACCGAACACGGGGGTGTTCGGCTCATCACGAGTGAAGACTTGTTACAGAGAATTATCCTGATTTTATAGGTATTCCTTGACTACCTTTAAAGCGATACTGTGCACGATTCACTCAATGATTAAACATACTATTTTTTGCTAAGCACTTTATTCAGATAATGTACTCATAAACACTTTAATGTACTTTCGGCATTATTTATATCTTTTTTTGCTGTCATATATCTTGCGTAGCACCTTATCAAATCGTCTCTGCATAAGCACTTTAAATGTGTTTTTCACCAAATATATAAAATCTGGTATCACTACTTTGCTTGCGCCAGGGACTGTCACAGTTTTTTCTTTTTAAGGGATTAACTTTATATTGATTTTTATGTTGCATGCATATAAATTGGTGTATATCATATCCAGTAATAATCATTTATTGACACTATTCATCTATTGTACTGTATATGTCTCTTAATTATTTTATTTCCATCAAATGAGCATTTTGATTGAAGGAAGTCTTACTATGGATTAAATGTCACATGGACCAAAAGGCTGGTGTCAGACAAGCAGAATTCAGAGTGCAAGAAGCGTCCGTGAGTGGACGTTCCTTCCACTTTGCACCCCTTGCTGAGCAAAGTTAGTGCGCTCAGTGCTGCAAACCTCGATCCTACTACGGAGGATCGCGCTTTGCAGCCCCATCGATCGTGAGTCGTAGCGTTTCAACAGGCAGGGTTTCAGGGTCCATTGTAGCACGCGCAACTCATGTGCGTGCTACACTGTGTGACCCGCGCCATCGAAATGTCACAACACTGCAACGGATGTCGGGAGGCACGTCAGTACGTGCGTACCTAGTGCACTAGTCTGACACAGGCCTTAGGCTTGACAAAGACTCACTTGGAGTCCAAACATTACCTGGTCTAACTATGTAGAATAAAGCTCTACTTTTTTCATTATTTGTGTTGCATGATCGTCATTTACTTGTCTCTATTATTTTGAGGCCAAGTAGCTGATACAGCAGTGGGTTGGAATTGGTACAGTAAAAGGCAGCCCTTTTTATCGGCAACCATGGAATAGGGCCCCGTATCGGGTGACACTACATTTGCTGTTAAAGTTTCCCACAGGTGGATTCCTTTCCAGCGTGACCAGAGAGCCGCATGGGGCAGGGCCACTACAACCTGAAAAATTCCCTCCTTTATGTAGAATTGGCTGACAGGCAAGGGTGATATACCTTCCATCACACTCTACTCCCAGCGCTATGTAGGTGCAGTGGTACTGGTATATAAAACAATTGCAGCTCTCCGTAACCAGAGTGTTAGGTCACTTCAATTATCTAATGGCTTTGCTGGACTAGAAGGAAGCACAGTTTTGTTCTCAACTGTTTAAGACAGCCACCTCATCTGTTTTACACAAGCTCTGACCGTGCTTTTAAAAATGTAGCCTGTATTAATGCAGCCCTCTATCAGGCCCTCCCATAGTGCTTGTTGAAAAGAAATAAATAGCTTTTAAGTTCCTGTATGAATATATAAATATTGTGATTCAAATACATACCTTAGTTAATATGCCCATTGGTTTGAAAAGCGTGTCTTATTACAGATGGGCTATTGTTTTCCCTTCACGCTTTTTGTATGTTACTCTAAAAGTTAAAATGTAAACCAGATGTGGTTAAATGTAAGTTCCAAGGTGGCAAATGTAGCCGGGCCATTTTAACTCTGATGTGCTAATATACACTATATTGCCAAAAGTATTTGCTCACCTGCCTTGACTCGCATATGAACTTAAGTGACATCCCATTCCTAATCCATAGGGTTCAATATGACGTCGGTCCACCCTTTGCAGCTTTAATAGCTTCAACTTTTCTGGGAAGGCTGTCCACAAGGTTTAGGAGTGTGTTTATTGGGAATTTTTGACCATTTTTCCAGAAGCGCATTTGTGAGGTCACACACTGATGTTGGACGAGAAGGCCTGGCTCTCATTCTCCACTCTAATTCATCCCAAAGGTGTTCTATTGGGTTTAGGTCAGGACTCTGTGCAGGCCAGTCAAGTTCATCCACATCAGACTCTGTCATCCATGTCTTTATGGACCTTGCTTTGTGCACTGGTGCACAGTTATGTTGGAAAACAAAGGGGCCAGCTCCAAACTATTCCCACAAAGTTGGGAGCATGGAATTGTCCAAAATGTCTTGGTATGCTGAAGCATTCAGAGTTCCTTCCACTGGAACTGAGGGGCCAAGCCCAGCTCCTGAAAAACAATCCCACACCCTAATCCCCCTCCACCAAACTTTACACTTGGCACAATGCAGTCAGACAAGTACCGTTCTTCTGCAACCACCAAACCTAGACTCGTCCATTAGATTGCCAGATGGAGAAGTGTGATTCTTCACTCCAGAGAACGCGTCTCCACTACTCTAGAGTCCATTGGTGGCGTGCTTTACACCACTGCATCCGACGCTTTGCATTGCACTTGGTGATGTATGGCTTGGATGCAGCTGCTTGGCCATGGAATCCCATTCCATGAAGCTCTCTGCACACTGTTCTTGAGCTAATCTGAAGGCCACATGAAGTTTGGAGGTCTGTAGCGATTGACTCTGCAGAAAGTTGGCTCTTCGCACTATGCGCCTCAGCATCCGCTGACCCCACTTCGTCAGTTTACGTGGCCTACCACTTCGTGGCTGAGTTGCTGTCGTTCCCAAACACTTCCACGTTCTTATAATACAGTTGACTGTGGAATATTTAGGAGCGAGGAAATTTCACGACTGGATTTGTTGCACAGGTGGCATCCTATCACAGTTCCACGCTGGAATTCACTGAGCTCCTGAGAGCGACACATTAGTTTACAGATGTTTGTAAAAACAGTCTGCATGCCTAGGTGCTTGATTTTATACACCTGTGGCCATGGGAGTGAATGGAACACCTGATTCTGAATATTTGGATGGGTGAGCGAATACTTTGGGCAATATAGTGTTTCTGTATACTGATTGGCTGATATCACATTCTTGTTGCGGGGCAGAAATTAACCATGTCTGTTGGAATGCTCTCATTGGTTATAATTTGTTTGAGTTTTTATAAAAAAAATCTGGCTGAACAAAGACAAGTCAGATATACTGAAAGCAACACATTCTCTGTGTGACTGACTTCAGTTGTCTCTGCTATAGCGTAAGCGCTCCATCTTGCCTCATTCTTGATTATATGAAAAGAAGTGACAGAAGTTTTTTGGGATTCATGCTCTGGTAACTATGAATAGCAATTGGTTATATATATTTCTTTTAACACTTGTTTGTCCCTTCCATTTGTAAACATGCTTGTGAATAAATGTCACATATTTTGTACAATAAAGCAGCATTTCTGCCCACATCATCAAGTCTGTCATTTCTCATTTGTTTGTAGAGGAGTCTGGGTGATTCGCATCAGTGATGAGCGTTGAGGTCAGTGGATGGTGTAATCTCCAAACTGAAAAAAAGGGAAAGGATATAACGAAAATTTAATAATATAGTAATACAAATTGTATCAAAAATTAAAATTAATTGAATATTATTAAGAAATATTATTTAAATAATACAGAGTAGTTAAAAATATACATGTTGCCCCCTCCCCTGCTTACCTTTCTTGCAGGGGTCGGAGCAAAATCCTTTGTGGTCTAGGGAGAGTCGTTAGACCCACGTCTTGTATCTGTGGTGGTACAGTGGGGGCAGCCATTGGGCCCTTATACCCATGGTGGTCCTGTGGCAAAAAAATGCAGTCTGTACCTCCATTAGGTGCAGACCACGCATGGTTCTGACACGCCACTTCAAGGAGAGAACATCAAAGAGCGGACTTTGGCATTTCTAAAAGAGAAATACAAATGACAGCAGGAGAAGATTCATGTATAAAGCTTCTCCTGACACTGTTTGTCATTTCACAAAAGGGAAATGCAAAGTTTATCATGGTTTCAACAACAGTAAACAGTGGTTACGAATAACACCCAAATGAAGATAGGTTTACAAACTGTGCAGGTCTTGGTCATGTTAATATTGGTTTCATTTTCCCACTAGCCGTTTCACTCTTGAATGATCACTGAAGAATGCGCGGGGAGGTGGAATCCAAACGCGAAGTTATGAATTCAAATGCAAACACCTTCAGAAGCACGTTTATCTTTTAAGCCTGTAAAAATGAAATAAATGAATGTATTAAAAAACCAGCACTACCGTCTGCAGACAGGATCATCAACACTGGCAGCCCAGTTGTTTTAGAGCTACTGCCACTTGTTAGGCTTCTTGAGCATAATGGGTCGTATAGGCGCCAACAATCTTCGGATGCCAAGCAGGCAAGCCCTTTGAGTAAAGGTGAACAGTACGCACGCACAGGGTCCTGCACTTTAGAGGCCTTATACCACTGCCGACACCCTCCATATGGTAAAAAGTGTCAGTGAGTGCCATTTCTCTATCTGGGGGAGAGGGTATGTCTATCTATGGAGAGGTGTCAGGGATGTCTACCTGGGAGGAGGTGGGAAAATTGGGGGCATCATAATATGTATCTATGTGTGAAAATCGGTGGAGTTTAAGGAGGTGTGGTGTAGAAATTGTAATGAGGGGTCCCAAAATATTTTCTCTCCTAGTGCCCCTCCTATGCTAGAAGGGGCCCTGATCTTCATTCCAACTGAACTGTTACCATTTTCTAGTGAGCTATTATCTCTCACAGCTTGTTTTATTGTTACCAAAAATCCCTGCCGTTGTCCTCAAGACCCCCTGCTGCAGTTCCTATTCTCAAGACCCACCGTGATTCCTAAGTTACCCTCTGTTCCTACAGCCTACCCTCCCAATGTTCCTGTGCCATCTGGATATCTGATCTCTGCTAAAGGACTTTTGACCACCCTTCTGCTAGCCGACTACCTTGACCCTTTGCTACGGACTGTGACTACTCTAATTGAATTACCTCTTTTTTGGAAACCTCACCTTGTTCACCCCTTTATCGATATTGTACCTGGGCTTACACCCACTGTGTCTCCTGGTCCTCTGCCCTCCCCCTTGTCTGTCTGGTCTCAGTAAGTCTCCTTGAGACTTTTAGTCTCTGGGTCTCCTGATTTTTGTTTATAGTCAGCCCTCTTCCTGTCCTTACCTCTTTGTGTTCATTTTGGTGTTCTGTTTATCTTCTGTCCAGCCCAGTTCCTTTCCTGTCCACTTATCTGTTCTTCAGCCCTGTCTGCTTGGTGTGTTTCGCCCTGTGTATTGTGTACATCTGATCAGCCCCATTCCTTTCTCACCCAGCCACCTCATATACTTCCCTATCATTCAGTTTTTTGTTTTTTTTTACTGCTGTTATTCCTTGTTCAATAAACCATTATTTTGTTATACCCTGTATATCTGCCTCACTCCTCTTTATCACCACATACTGGGCTTGAAACATCAACTACCGCGCGCACACTGAATCCTGACAGCAGCACAGGAAATGTAGTTATAAGGTGTATTAAGATTGTTGACCTAGATGTGTAGACAGGGCTGCCGTTAGACACCTTGGGGTCCCTAACTGACCCATTGGTGAAGGTGCCCCTCTCCTCAAACTAATTAAAAATAAAATATTTTCTCTCTATCTTGCTCACAACATGTTATAAGGAGTGGGCTAAATGCCTGGTAGTTGTCATGGGTTTCACAGGTGGACCCCAATATCCAGAGTCTAGACGGTGATGGCACGGCTCATGCTCATGAGCCAGGCACACGGGTTAACGACACAGATAACAAGCAGGTGTTAACAGCAGGGTTAGTCATAGGAATGGCAAGAGTCGTATAACCAGTATAGAATGTCAGCCGTATGCCAGAAAGTCATATCACCAGGGTAAAGTGTCAGGAATACCAAGGGTTAAGAGCCGGGAGAGAAATCAGACAAGCCAGAGTCGATATAACAAAAACAATGAAAAAATTGCAAAGAGCACTGAGAGGAGTGTTGAACCACGTCAGGGAAACGAGCATACCCTAGATGAGTGGATTTAAACCTGGCGGGCTCCACATCATCACTAGGGATGAGCTGTTCGGACGGTTCAGGGTTTGACCTGAACTTAGCCTGTTCGAATAGATCGCGAACACTTCCAGGTGTTCGCCCACAATGCATTTTCCCACTGGCCTGAAGCTCGTAATTGGCTAAAGCCTTGCACATGACCACAGGTCTGGTGCAAGACTGGTTCAACACTATGCCAAATCACCGCTCAGAGTCCTGATTGGGCAAATTTTGGCCAATCATGGGCTCACAGAGCTAAGTCCTGCAGCACACTATATAACGTTTCCACGCGCCGATTCTGCACGCATTTCAGAGGAGATTTCAAAGGAGATAGTTGTGTCTTGTTACTACCGGTCTGCCACGCTAGTGGGGGGGGTCTGGGGGGTCTCAATTCTACCAAATATAAGGGAATTTAGGTGATGTGTGTCTTGTCACTGTGCCAGCAAGTGTAAGGGTTTGACTGCGGTGGGTGTAGCAGGTTGGGGTTGTGAGCCCAGGATGCAGTGATGAAGGCAGATTCAGAATAGCAATGAGTGTTTATTGCAGGTAAACACAGTGGCATCAAATCAGACAGGGTACAGGCAATGGCGTCGTCAGGGTTCAGCAAGGGGGTTCGGTACACGGCAAGGCTTAGATGGGGGCAGAGGGGGGAGCAGGATGGGAGGGTTACCGGTAAGTGAAGCAATGAGAGTCCAGATAAATACAGAGGGTCCTTGGAGTCTTTGGTTGTAGAATTCAGGAGATGTCAGGAGGTTTCAGGGAGAGGTTTGGCAGATAGGGTTGCAGTCAGTAACTTCAATGTGGAAGTCCAGGGTTGAGGGTGGGACTCCCTTATATGCAGGGCTAATCAGGGAGGATGAAGGGCAGGTGTGGATCCAGGGCCAGAACGTAGAATCAGGAAGTGTGAATTGTTTATACAAGGGTTTTGGAATCTGCAGGGAACATGTAGTAAAAGGCACAAAAAGGGGCCTCCAGGACCTTACAGCAAGTTTATTTGGGGTTTACAACTTTCTTTAAAACATTTTTGAATTGAGGTGATCTTCTGGGTCTTGTGACTGCGCCAGCAAATCTTTTTGGGGCTCACTAATTTCTTTAAAACATTTGTGAATTAAGGTGATCTGTGTCTTCTCACATAACCAGTACCACGCAGTATTTTGGGGCTCACTAATTTATTTAAAACATTTGTGAATTGAGGTGATCTTCTGTGTCTCGTCACACAGCCAGCAAGTTTTTTTGGGGCTCACTAATTTCTTTAAAACACTTGTGAATTAAGGTGATCTGTGTCTCGTCACACATCCAGTACCACGCTGTATTTTGGGGCTCACTAATTTCTTTAAAACACTTGTGAATTAAGGTGATCTGTGTCTTGTCACTGGCTGCCAGCTATCAGTGTGTCTCACTGAGTTATACCAGAGTTCTTTAAATCTTTATACCAGAGTTGAATCAGAGTTCTGTATATATAAATCTATAAATCACTCACCATGTCTGAAAGAACAAAAAGGACAGGCAGATGCTCCCAGACACAGATAAGAAGGCAAGCAGCCCCTGTGTCGGGGGGGCTGTGTCTCTGGTTGTGGTGGTCGTGGTGCATCCTCTGCAGGGGCACGCTTGTCCTTTCTAACTGGTGCTGGCCATCTTAAGCAGCAGCAACATACAGAGGACTTGGTGGATTGGCTAACCAGGCCATCCTCATCCTCCGAGTCCCTGCCAGCCAGGCTTCTAGTGCTTTACAGTCCACCTCAGCTGCCAAAGCATCTAATGCAGCCTCCATGTTCACAGCTACTCCTGCCGTAGCCTCGCTATCACACACGGAGGAGTCAGCTGAATTGTTTGACTACAATGAGAGTGACATGCTGCTTGAGGATGCGCAGCAAGTACAGTGCTCTGATTCAATCTCTGAGGTTGAGCAAGGGAGTTTAATCAACCTAGAGGAAGGGTGTGCCAGTGATGACACACAAATAACTGGCACTCATGTTGCCCCAGCAGCTGCAGCATACTGCCAAATTGGCTCCAGTGACTAGGAGATAGGGGGTGAAGATAACATTGATGATGAGGTCACTGACTTCAACTGGGTGCCAGATCGAACTGAGGAATCAAGTGAGGAAGAGGGGGAGGAGGAGGAGGAGGAGGAGGCACAGCAAACACGAGGCACAACATCCTCTGTGACCAACCGTAGCACTAGCCAGTCCAAGGCATCACATGTCAGAGCTGCTCCGGTGCAGAGCGCTGTTGTCTCAAAGAACACATGCAGGAACTGCTGTCTGGGAGTTCTTTAAGAAATGTGCAGCAGACCCCACCGTTGCTATTTGTAATCTATGTCAGATGAGGCTGAAGCGGGGGATAAACACCGGACACTTGGGTACCACGTGCTTGAGGCGACATATGACCACCCGCCACACATCCCGTTGGCGCAAAACTTTGCGTAGGTCCTCCACCTCCTCATCTGTCTCTACCCACACTGTATGTCCTGCCATGTCATTGCCTACAACCTCCACCGACAGGGATGATGCTACAGTAATTGATGTACCAGCAGGTCCTTCCTCACAATGTGACATCATCCCAGTAGCTGAAGATTTACGCAGTCAGATTACGTTGCCGCAGCTGCTACAGCGAAAGAAAAAATATAGTCCCAACCATCCCCAAGCACAGCGTCTAAATGCCTGCATAGCAAAATTACTCGCATTGCAGCTGCTGCCTTTCCAGCTGGTGTTCCCTTCCGTGAATTTGCTGAATGTGCTGTACCACAGTGGCAGGTTCCAAAACGCCATTACTTTTCACGCAAGGCCATTCCAGCACTATACCAGCACGTGGAAGACAATGTTATCCAGTCATTGGGAAAGGCAGTCAGCAGCAAGGTGCATGTCACTTTAGACACGTGGTCCAGCAAGCATGGACAGGGTCGTTACATTTCCTTCACGGCACACTGGGTAACTATGATTGCAGCTGGGAGGGATCCAAGACGGGGCTCTGTGCTGGAGCTTGTTCATCCACCACGCCTCCAGAAAGTAGGGATGTGCGTTTCGGGTTTCGGAAGTTCGGAATTTTCATGAAATTTCCCGATTCGTGTTTTCGGATGCGGCCGAATTTCCGAAAAATTTTAGATCCGAAAAGTTCAGATCCGAAATGTTTTCCGAGCCGAAACAAAATATTTTCGGATTTTTCGAATGGGCTTGAAATGTGGCAAACGAGGAGAAACAGATTTTCCGAAAAACGAAAATTTTTCCGAAAAACGAAAATTTTCCGAAAAACGAAAATTTTGTAAAAACGAACATTTTCTGAAAAACGAAACTTTTTCGAAAAAACGAAAAGTCAATACAAAAAACGGGCAAAATGACACTAAAAATACGAAAAAAGGTCGATATGCCGAAAAATGTGCAATTCCGAAAAACGAAAATTTTCCGAAAAACGAAAATTTTGTAAAAACGAAAATTTTGTAAAAACGAAAATTTTCTGAAAAACGAAAATTTTTCGAAAAAACGAAAAGTCGATACAAAAACCGAGCAAGTGACACGAAAATACGAAAAATGGTCGAAATTCCGAAAAAAAATGTACCCGAAAAACAGGTCGAACCGAATCGAATCGAAACCGAAATCGGTCGAAACGAGCCGAATCGAAAAGTTTAAAAATCCAAAAAATCGAACCGAATCGAACCGAAAAAAAAATCGGTGCACAAGCCTACCAGAAAGCTGATTGTATGAGGTCTGTCTGCTCCACCACCACCACCTCTTCCTCCTCCTCCTCCTCCATCTCTGTCTCTGGCGAAGTGGCAGTTAAACCGACGCCTGACAGGGTCTACGCAATGGCTCAAGCAAAAAGATGCCATACTGTGCTTGAGCTGGTTTGTTTAGGGAACAGGAGCCACACCGGGTCAGAAATTTTGTCAGCTCTGCAGGGGCAGGTGCAGAGATGGTTAACACCACGCCAGCTTGAGCTGGGAATGATCGTCTGCGATAATGGCAGCAACCTTCTCTCCGCCCTACGCAAGGGTAAATTGACGCATGTACCATGCCTAGCACACGTCCTAAATCTGGTGGTACAGCGTTTCCTAACCAAGTACCCAGGACTGCCAGAGATTCTCATCCAGGCCAGAAAAGTCTGCAGCCACTTCAGACGGTCATTCCCAGCAAGCGTTCGCCTGGCAGAAATTCTAAGAGAATTCCACCTTCCCACAAACCGTCTGATCTGTGACATGCCCACCAGGTGGAACTCGACATTAGCAATGCTGCAGCGTCTGCACAAGCAGCAGAGGGCAATCAACGAGTACCTGTGTGAGTATGGCACAAGGACAGGTTCAGGTCAACTTGTTTTTTTCCCCCCCGCAGTGGCTGATGATCAAGGATGCATGCACTGTACTGTCAGCATTTGAGGAGGCAACGAGGATGGTGAGAAGGGACAGTGCATGCATCAGTGATACAATTCCTTTAGTGTTCCTGCTGGAGCACACTCTGCGGGGAATTATAGATGTGGCTCTAGAGGCAGAGCAGCGGGAGGAAGAGGAGGCCTTCCCTAGCTCTCAAGGCCCCAGTCTTTCCGCAAACAGCATTCCAGCGGGTCCTACTCAGATCAGACAGGAGGAGGAGGAGGATGAGGAGGAGGACTATTTAAGTAGTGGGGGCATTGAAGGTGGGGATTCCTCAAGGGAGGGTTTTGTGTGCCCAGAAACAGAAGGGCTTGTGCGTGACTGGGAGGAGGAAGTGCACGATACGGTTATACTCATTGACCAGGAAGACTCAGAAGCTAATGCCACCTCCAACCTACGCTGCATGGGCTCCCTAATGATGCAAAGCCTGCTAAAGGACCCCAGGATTCGTGCTATCAAGGAGAGGGATCATTACTGGTTGGCAACCCTTCTTGATCCACGATACAAGGGGAAAGTTGCAGAGCTCATCCTGCCCGCACAGAGGGAGCACAGGATCAAAAAACTTGAGGACGCTCTAAAGCGACACTTGTATAACACCTTTCCAGGCACTGGTAGATTACCAAGTGCTGAAACACGTGCTTCTGAGGCTGCGGGTGATCAGAGGAATAGCGGTGAAGGCCAGGGCCACTTGAGTGATGCTTTTTTAAATTTTTTTAGTCCACGACGCCCAAGGATGTCAAATGTAGGCACCCATTGCCAGCGTCTTCACCATATGGTGCAGGACTACCTAGGGGCAAGGACAGACCTGGATACCTTTCCAGCAGATGATCCACTGGCTTACTGGGTGTTGAGATTGGATCACTGGCCAGAACTTAGTCAACATGCTATGCAGCTACTAGGTTGCCCTTCATCTAGCGTGCTTTCCGAAAGGACGTTCAGTGCCGCTGGAGGTTTTGTTACAGACAAAAGAGTGCGTCTGTCCACCGACTCTGTAGACCGGCTGACGTTTATAAAAATGAATCAGTCCTGGATCAGCAGCTATCAATCCCCTAATGCTGAAGTAATGGAATACAGAGGGGATGTCCTCTTCTGCATTCACAAAATCTCCAGCACTGAACTCTTCCACAATACCACAAAAGGGCTACGGTGTGAAGGCACTTGCTGCCATGAAAGGCACAATATTTGCCTGCACTGACGCCTGTGCCAGATTTATATCATTTTATTTTTTTGAACCGCAGGGTCTAACCCTGCACTCTTCCACAATACCACAGAGGGGTTACTGTATGATGATACTTGCTGGCCTGGCATTAAAGGCACAATATCTGGGTGCACTGAAGCCCATTACCAGATCAAAAACTTTTCAATATAGGACCACATGGTCCACCCCTGCATTCTTCCACAATACTATAGAGGGGTTACTGTATGATGATACTTGCTGGCCTGGCATTAAAGGCACAATATCTGGGTGCACTGAAGCCCATTACCAGATCAAAAACTTTTCAATATAGGACCACATGGTCCTGCATTCTTCCACAATACTATAGAGGGGTTACTGTATGATGATACTTGCTGCCCTGGCAGTCTTGCACCAAAGGCAGAATATCTGGGTGCACTGACGCCTTAACCAGATGCATATCTTTTTAATATAGGATCGCAAGGTTCACCCCTGCACTCTTCCACAATAACACAGAGGGGTTACTGTATGATGATACTTGCTGGCCTGGCATTAAAGGCACAATTATTATTATTATTCTTTATTTATAAAGTGTCAGCATATTCCGCAGCGCTGTACAATAGGCACAGTATAGACAGGGTTACAATACATTGAACAACATTTGACAAACAGTACAGGAGGAGATGATTGCCCTATTCCCGTAGGAACTCACAATCTAGGAGGGTTGGGGTTGGAAACAGGTGGAGAGGACTGTAAGGTGAGAGTGATTGATGGTTGCGTCAGTGAGTTGGGTGGTAGGCTTCCCTAAATAGGAACGTTTTAAGGGAGCGTTTGAAGGAAGAGAAGTTAGGGGAAAGTCTGACAGTACGAGGGAGAGCGTTCCAGAGAGTGGGGGCTGCGCGTGAGAAATCCTGCAGTCTATCATGGGAAGAGGTGATGCGGGGAGAAGCTAGGCGCAGGTCACTGTTTGACCTTAGGGAGCGGGCTGGGGTGTATTTGGTGATTAGTGAGGACAGGTAGTGGGGAGCTGAGTTAGTGAGGGTTTTGTAGGTAAGGATAAGGATTTTGAACTTAATTCTGCAGTGGATGGGGAGCCAGTGAAGGGACTCACAATTGGTATCGGCAATTAGTATCGGCAGGAGGAGGAAAGAGACTTGATGTGGGGGATGAAGGAAAGAGCAGAGTCAAGTCTAACTCCAAGACAGCGAACTTGGTTTGATGGGGAGATGGTGATACCCTCCACCGTGATAGAGAAGTCAGGAGGTAAGGAGGCATTGGAGGGAGGAATAAGTAGGAGCTCAGTCTTTGACATGTTGATCTTTAGGTGGTGGGAGGCCCTCCAGGAGGAGATGCCAGATAAACAGTCACTGACTTTTGAAAGGACAGGGGGAGAGAGATCAGGGGTAGAGAAGTAGATCTGAGTGTCATCAGCATAGAGGTGGTAATTCAAGCCAAAGCTGTTGATGATTTCGCCCAGGGAGGAGGTGTAGATGGAAAAGAGCAGAGGACCAAGGACAGAGCCTTGAGGTACACCAACAGATAGAGGCAATGAAGAGGAGGAGTTACCAGCAAAGGACACACAGAAGGACCTGTTGGATAAATAGGAGTCAACCCAAACAAGTGCAGTGTCACCGAGACCCAGAGAGTTGAGGGTCTGTAGAAGGAGGGGGTGGTCAACAGTGTCAAAAGCAGCCGAGAGGTCAAAGCAGGATGAGAATAGAATAGTGGCCGTGTTTTTTAGCAGTTAGGAGGTCATTGGTGACTTTGGTGAGGCAGTTTCAGTTGAGTGTAGGGGACGGAAGCCAGATTGCAGGGGGTCAAGTAGGGAATTGGAGGACAGGAAGAGGGAAGGCTGTTGAAGACTAGTTTTTATAAGAGCTTAGAGGTAAAGGGAAGCAGGGATACAGGGCGGTAGTTGGATGGAGAGTGGGATCGAGGGATGGTTTCTTTAGTAAAGGGGTAACTAGCACGTGTTTGAAGGCGGATGGAAAGGAGCCAGTGGAGAGAGATAGGTTGAAGATGTGTGTGAGAGCAGGGGTGGGGAGGAGGAGAGGGGAGGAATTAAGATGTGAGGGAATGGGGTCGAGCGGGCACGTGGTGAGATGTGAGGAGGACAATAAGGAATTGACTTCCTCCTCAGTGGCTTGGGAGGAAGCGCAGAGGGTGACAGAGGGGACCTCTGGGAGTGGAGGTGGCAGATAACTATCTTGTGTTGGGATGTTGCTTCTGATAGTTAGAGGTTTACTGAGGAAGTAGTCTGCCAGGTCTTGAGCGCTGAAGGCAGCTGAGGGGGAGGTGCAGTGGTGTAGAGGAGGGTGTTGAAGGTGGACCAGAGCCATTTAGGGTTGGAGGACAGCGTAGATATAAGAGATGAGAAGAAGGATTGTTGGCCAAGTGGAGGGCAGAGGTGTATGACCGGAGAATAAACTTGAAGTGAACAAATCAGCTTCAGAGCGGGATTTCCTCCAGGCACGCTCTGCAGTGCGGGAGCATCTTTGCAGGTAGCGAGTTTGGAGGGTGTGCCAGGGCTGAAGCTGGCGGCGTGGGGCCTTTCTGTCACGGTGGCCCCCGCACCCCCCCGGCGCCTGGCAGCAGCTTCCTCGCTGCTCGCTGGCCAGGCGCCGAGTGATATTGCGGTCGCTTCCGCACACGTGGGGACGCCGGGGGGCGGGGCCTGGCGGGCTGACGCGGACCCGCCAGGTTTAAAGCCCAGACTCTCAGTAAAGCCGGTGCCCTGACGTGGTTGTTACTTCCCGCAGAGCTCTTGTATATTATTGCTACATTACTGACAATTCTGTGTATGACCCTTGGCATTTGGCAAACTGACAATTCTGTGCATGACCCTTGGCATTGGCAAACTGACGATTCTGTGCATGACCCTTGGCATTGGCAAACTGACGATTCTGTGCATGACCCTTGGCATTGGCAAACTAACGATTCTGTGCATGACCCTTGGCATTGGCAAACTAACGATTCTGTGTATGACCCTTGGCTTTGGCAAACTAACGATTCTGTGCACGACTCCTGGCATTGGCAAACGAACCACCCTGTGTATGATCCTTGGCATTGGCGAACGTACCATCCTGTGAACTAACCCCTGGTTTTGACTTTTTCTCTCCTATTCTGGTTTTGAGGTCAGTCTGTGTGGCAACCCAAGCACACATCAGACCACCCCTTGTATTGTTAGGAGTTTACTATTCTAGTTCTTGTGTATCATTCTGTGTCTGTCTAGTCGTGCGACCAATCTAAGGATCGGAAGGGTAGAGAGTGTCCTGTGTCTAGGGACTACTAGCCAGATAGCAGAGGGAACCGTGACGTCTCTCTTGTATGTGTTCTGTACTGCCATTCTAGTAGTCTGTCTAGTCGTGCCGACCACTCTAAGGATCGGAAGGTTAGAGAGAGACCTGCGTACAGGGACCACCACTATAGTAATCAGGGGGATCCGTGACATTACGTCAGGGCCAATGGATCCCGCAGACCTCTCTAATCAGTTGACACGTATTGCAGCCAGACAAGAAGAGCAGGACCATAGAATGGACCAGATTGCTCTTGCCTGCAAACCCTGCTAAACCGATCCAGTTCTGGAACTGCAAAGCCCGCCAGACCCAGTAGTGCCTAGGGGTCAGTTCGGCCGCTCTCGAGGGTTGTAGGCTCAGTAATGAAGGCACCCGTACGTTATGATGGAACACCAAACTTATGCCGGGGCTTTCTGACCCAACTCGAGATCTTGTTCGAAAACAATCCCGGGTCCTGTATGTCTGATAAAGCCAAAGTAGGCTATCTGATTAATCATCTAACCGAAAAAGCTTTATTATGGGCCACGCCCTTGTGGGAGAACAAGAAACCCATCATTTATGACTATGAGGGTTTTACCTCCGAGTTAAAGCGTACTTTTGACCCCTCTAGGCGGGCTACCAATGCGGGTAGATCCCTGTTTCACATCAAACAAGGTAATAGGAGGGTCTCCGACTATGCCATAGAGTTTAAGACTTTGTCTTCTGAGGTACACTGGCCGAACGACGTTTTAACCCTGGCCTTTACCGAAGGTCTGAACGAGGCGTTTATGTTTGAATTGGCCCCCTTAAAATTACCAGAACATCTGGATCATTTGGTTGATTTCTGTATTGCCATGGACGATCAAATCAGGGAAAGGAGACACCCCAGAGATAGACCCAGAAGGGTCCTGCCTCCTTTACCCTTAGTACCAGGCATACCACTGCATCAGGTAACCTGGAGACCGTTAAGACCGATGTACCGGCCATTGAACCCATGCAGATAGGTAAAACGGGTATTTCAGAGGCAGAGAGAGCTCACAGGAGAGAAAGGGGGCTCTGTTTTTTATGTGCCGGGGCAGATCATTTCCGCCTTCAATGTCCTCAGAGACCCAGGGGTAGCAGGGGTGAGAGTGGCAAATCAGGTCATAAAACAGTTAATACCCAGGTTATTGGTTCTCTGTATGCCTCCTTTGTGGATGATGAGAAAAAAAAAACTCGGATTCTGTTACCCATCTCCCTCACCTGGAGGGGTTTCACCTCGAGTCTGAGGCATTTCTAGACTCTGGAGCCTCAGGTAATTTTATGGATAGATGTTTGCCGCCAACCACCTCTTACCTCTGGTCCTAAAGGAGAGGCCTCTTATGGTAGAAGCCATAGACGGGAAACCCCTGTCATGTCCCCATATCACACACGACACTATCGATGTGTGCATGACTACAGGAGTTCTGCACCGTGAAACCATACGATTCCAGGTTATCGACTCTCCCTCATGTCCTGTCGTTCTAGGGTTCCCATGGTTGACAGAACATAACCCGGTGATTGACTGGGCCCAGCGAGATATAATGTTTGGGGTCCTCGTTGCCAGTCAAAGTGCCTGGGCAGGGTTAATGTGATTGGTAGCCTCAATATTGCCACAGCACCTCCTTTGTGTCCACTGAAGTCCCTGAATGTATAAGGCGCTAAAGGAGGTGTTCTCTAAAACCAGGACTGAGGTCCTACCCCGCATCGTCCTTATGACTGTGCTATAGAGTTACTCCCTGGTACTATGCCTCTAGAGGACACGTATACCCGTTGTCACAAAGGGAAAACGACATTATGGAGGAATATATAAGGGAGAATCTAGAGCGAGGATTTATCAGACGATCCTCCTCTCCGGCAGGAGCAGGTTTCTTTTTCGTTTCCAAAAAAGAGGGGTGACCTGCGACCTTGCATCGATTATAGAGGTTTAAATAGGATTACCATAAGAAATGCATATCAATACCTCTTATAACAGAATTGTTCGACCGTTTAAAAGGGGCCCGTATTTATACGAAACTTGATTTACGCGGAGCGTACAACCTGGTCAGGGTTAAGAAGGGGCACGAATGGAAACGGCCTTTAATACACGTAGCGGGCATTTATGAATACCTGGTGATGCCTTTTGGGTTATGCAATGCGCCAGCCGTTTCCAGGACCTCATAAACGACACCCTAAGGGACTTTCTGCAAACGTTCGTTATAGTATATCTGGACGACATCCTGATATACTCTCCTGATAAGAAAACTCATCACGCCCACGTGAGACAAGTGTTGAAGAGACTATTGAGGGCTGGGTTATTGTAAGCTAGAGAAATGCTTATTCGACATAGAGACAGTGCACTTCCTTGGGTATATTAATAACCCCTGAGGGTTTCAAATGGATCCTAAAAAACTCTCAGCGATTCTTGACTGGCCTTTACCCCAAGGGCTAAAGCCATCCAGAGGTTTTGGGGTTTACTAATTTACTCCGGAGGTTCATTAAAAAATTTTCGGCCTTGGTAGCTCCCTCTCACGCTATGACTAAAAAGGGGTGGTGAATCAGAAATGGACACCCCAGGCCAGTCAAGCCTTTGAGGCACTTAAACAGGCATTCACTACTGCTCCTGTTTCTCCGACATCCCGATCCGGCTCTGCCTTTCCAGGTTGAAGTTGACGCCTCCGAGCTAGGGTCT
>RXON01002702.1:0-27637 GCA_009667805.1 Leptobrachium leishanense | reverse complement strand
GAAGGCAAACTGGTTACCATTACAACTCTGCTTTAAGTTATTAACTGGAACCATTACACATAACGCCTCCAGTCATTACCTTACTGGCTTGAGATGCTACGCAGACCTTGCTGTCAGCTTTGTAACTTGTAATTAGCAGCTCCTTACTATACATTATCAGTTTCTATGCTTTGTCACGGAGTGTTAATAATGGCTCATCAGGAGAACAAGATGATATTACATACTAGCTTTCTGTTCTCTTCTTTGAGACAGTATTCTGCAAAGATCCTGGTGTTAACACTGAAAAATAAAATTACACAGAAATCCATACTTATCCCTGATTCCGTGATGCAGATAATAGCACCATCCACTGTGTCCTCTGGTTGCATGAAGAACATGAGAAACAAATAGTTCCCAGTGTCCTTCCATGCCTCCATAGGGAAGCTCACTCAGAGTCAGGTGGCAGCATCTTTTTGTTCCTCACAAATATTCTTATCCAAGCCTCTAACACACCCAGGGTTATTCAAAGAGCGTGAAAAGCAGGAGAATGACAGGAGAATGACTGGAGAATGAAAAATTCTAGGTCAAAATAACCAAACCAGAAAAATTCTCCCTTGCATCTCACTTTCCAAATCGGCTATTTTGACCTAGAATTTTTCATTCTCCAGTCATTCTCCAGTCATTCTCCTGCTTTTCACGCTCTCTGAATAACCCTGACCGACTTGGTCAGAATAGAGATGGGAACAGGAAGCCGCTAAGTGATATTGGCTTTGGAAGATCTTTTTCCTTTTTGTCCTTCTGTTACCATCAAAGTTGGAATTGGGGCAACTGTTTTCTTGCTTTATTTGCCGTGGTTTCCCCGGCACCAGTCTGATTTTATTTTTTTGGATATAAACATGGCTACATTTTGGGCAGTGCATAGTATGTCAACTCGCAGGGTGTGGGCTTCTACACGTACAATAGAGAGGAGAGCCCAACTCTGGTGGGGGGTCTCAGTTCTGAAATTTTAATTTTTGATTTTCATGCAGCGATTTACCTGCGGAAACTCTTAGTTCTCACATCATTTTTTAAGATTCAAAGGAGGTGGATGTGGGCCACTGATACAATGTTTTCTTCGGAGAACCGAAAATTAGCAAAACTTGTGCTATCTTATATATAGTATAGTCGGAAACTCACTCATTAACCATATATAACCATTTGCCAGATTTTTCTGTGGTTTTGCTTCTGCATTAGAAATACACATCATCTGAATACACTAAAGCAATTTCTTCTAAGGAATACTATTTTGTAATAGAATTATATGTTTACGTAATATTTTCATATGGAAACATATGCAGTTACCCTTTAGTTACTTTGTTGAGCACATTGGAACAAGACTATGTTAAAATAAAATTATTTTAATTAACTATATTTATTTCCAGTCCGCTTTTTTTTCTTTTTAAAATATATATATTAAATTGCAATTTGTTTGTAAAGCATTATAATATACCAGTGTTAAAGAAAAACTAGGGATGCCAAAGCACATCATTAACGGTATATGATGCACATGACCCCTTAATTCTAGCCCATTGTTCTTTTGTTTGAATAGATTTCTGAAGATAGCACAGTACGTGTTAGATAATGTTTACACAGATGTGTATTTTTTTCCTTCTGGCTTTTAATTTTCGTATTCAATCTGTATTTCTTTTCAATTGTCATTGGGTATATATTTGCATATTAATCACAATTTACACAGTATAAAAATGTATTTAATAATATACTTAAATAGTATGGTGCAATTTTCGGTCAATTCGTCTGTGGACTAAGCTGTCAATTCACCAAATACAGACAAACTGACAGCAAAATACGTTGCAATTTGCCACGATTCGGTGGAACCAAAACTGTCCCATAGAAGACTACCATGCCTTCTATTTACAGAACGCCGAATTGCAACGAAATTGCAACAAAATGCCCTAATTTTTGGTGTTTTAAAACGACAAGTTTAAAAAGACAAATCCCATAGGGTTCAACATAATAAATGTAATATCTTAATTATTTTAATACCGTTTTTTCTTTTCTTTTGCAAAAACCCTTATTTTTTTAAACCACCTTACTGTATTTTTTAGAAGAAATTTTTGTCTAATTTTTAAAAAGACTTTACTATTTTGTAACAGACCATTTTATTACTTATTTAAAGGACCTTTTTATTATTTGGACACATTTTTACTACAATTTTATTGATGTAAACTCTTTTTAGTAGAATAAGACGCTTCTTTTTGTTTTCAGTTTGTTGGAATTGTTCAATGCTGATTTGGCAGTTATCGGCGCTATTTGGTGGTTTTCGCCAACAATCAGAAACTGCTTCAGCAACTCCAATTTCGGCCAAATTATGTGACATTAGCTAACTAGTAAAGCCTCAGTATTTTTTGCGAAAGGGAATCGCCGAGGTGCGCTCAAATGCACCGAAAAACAAAGCACCAAAATGGCTTTGTGAATAGACCCTATAGTATATTTGCTCATTAGAGTTAACTGTGATATAGCCTACTGATAACATTCTATCTAATTTAGTATTGTGATTAATAATAACACAGGTGGAGCACTCATTATCTGGAATGCTTGAGACCCTGAGCCTTCCAGTTTTCAGATTCTTACAGATTCTAGAAACCGGGAGAATTTAACCCCTTAAGGACAGGTAGGTGTCGGGGGTGGGTTAATGCTGGTGAGGTGTACAGGTATGCCTCGCTGACAGGTACCACATGAGCTGCCGATTTCGGCCTGCCATATGCATCCTTGGCTGTAGAGGGATGGCCTGCGCCGGCTGCAGGGAGGGACCTTAAGCAACCCATTGTCAGGGTCACCACGCTCTGGCCCTGGCACCCCGTTAATCCTGTAATAATGACCTATACAGGTTCCTGGACTTATCTGACAGCATTGCCTTCAAGTCCTGGAGTCTCACCTGAGATTACTTCCGCCGGCTCAGCCCTGCATTTAAGGAGGCTACGCCCTCTATGCTGGACTTCCACATTGAAGTTGCAGACTGTGTTCCTGTACAGAGCTGTTTCCTGAACTCTCCCTGTTTTGCCAAGACTTCCTGAGAATTCCTTCTTTTGATATCTGGACATTACTTCTTCATACAGGTACTCCCCCATCCTGCTCCCTTTTGCCCCCATCTAGCATCCCTGTGCACCAGACCAATTGCTTGGACTCTCGATCATTCTATTGCCTGCCCCTTGCCTGAGACCGTTGATTCTAATATCTTTTATCTGGATTATTGTTTACTGTTATTCCTTATACATTGTCTGCCCTTTGTATTAGTAGATTCCTCTTGTATCTATTTCTGCTTTCACTTCTCTAGTAGCTTATTTCCATCTGCTATCCCTTATTTCTCCTTTCCTTACTGCTCCCATATTCAGTCTCCTTAACCTCCCTTCCCACTACTGAAATAGCAGGCAAATGTCCATCCTGTTCTTCCACCTTTTATGGAAGCATTGAAATATCCAACATATATTTCCTAAATGCCCCTTGCAGATAAAGTGCAAACAGCCTGAAGTAAGCAAAACAGAATTAAATAGGGGCCTGTAAGGATTTTAGCATTGGTATTCAGAATTAACTTTGGGCAAAATTACATACTCGGTGCTAACGTTAGCGCTCACCTGCATTCTCACTCCATTGAGAGGATGCGCGTGGCTGTGTTTAGCACTGCCGCGCACATCCCGGGGTTTAGCGCCCGCAAACAATGCAGGCGGCTTGATTAGCGCCTGCATTGTAATCTAGCGCTAAAACGCGAGCGCCAAGGGCAAAATTGCCAGTGCAGTTTTTCCTCCCTAGCACCCACATTTTAACGCTAGGATCGTAATTTGGCCCTATGTTTGTTACACCGGTATATTAGGATTGCCAGATTAATTTAGGAAAAGCCTAATTCTGTTCAAGAATGAATTATTGGATCCTTACTAAGGTATTATACAGGTTATTTTCCCTTTCCTATATACAATTAGTGTCACTGATTAACATTCTCTCTGTCCGCATGCATCAAAAGCAAATACTATCAATATGTTGTGAGAGGCAATTCAAATCCCTGAAACTGATACTAGCCTGAATGCTACAGTAGATACTGTGTTAATATTGCTATTTTTATAGGTTGGATATCCATCTGACAAGCAGAAAAAATCAATTGTTGTGGACTGTGGAATTCATGCTCGGGAATGGATCGCCGTCGCGTTTTGCCAATGGCTTGTGAGAGAGGTAAACTGTCTACAAATGTTGATGTTTCTACAGTAGATGCCTATTTTTTTTTCATGTCAGTATTTAGTGGTTCATTACCTATGAACATTTATAAGTTACACGATACCAGAAATGGAAACTTGACTCGTTCATTTGTTAGAAATCTTAATATATTAAGGGGAATATTCCTTAGTGTATGTGAATGGTACCGTTCGGATGAGTATGGGTTACTGCTAGGAAAAGTGACTTTAATGCATGCCACCATATTACATCCCTAAAGCTAAACCTGTCAAAAATCACTTAGCGTGTCAGTGACTGCGCTACCTTCCGCAAACTTACTATACTTTGCTCACCCTATACTTAATATGAGGAGCGCAATCATTGGTTAATATTTTGATAAGTAAGGTATTAAAAAGTCCTAGCGCTAATTCCCAAAGCGATGCGCAAGCCAAAATTTTAGCTACTGCTAAAAGCTGGTGGTAACTGATTCCGCTTTTGTGAAATCATTTATTACCCTCTAAACCCCTCAATAAATCCCATACTCACCTCTCATCCAGCGGCGACAACGGTGGCCCAATCTGGTGCTTCTTGTTCCCAGGAGCAGAGTGAGACTGGGAAGAAATAGTTCCCAGTCTCCCACCTTGATCACTCTGCAGCGCAGCACAATCTCAAAAGAGCAAGTTTGTGCAGGGCTCACAGGCAGGAATTGCAACCCATGGATTTCTATGGACTCCAGGAGGTGATAGTCGTGGTGGTGCAGAAGCGCTACCGCGAGTAACCCAGTGCTCAACGCTGCATTGCGGGACAAGGTGCCAATGTAGCGCCTGCCCCGGAATATCACAGTAAAATGGGGATGCTACAGGTGCAGATTTTCCACGTTAGCATCCCCATTTAGCGCTAAACAGGGAATAGGGCCCTAAAATAGGGAAACACTCAAGTTGCATATGTCATGCTGTGTCTGTTTGAAGGTGTTGTGTTGCAAACTTAACAGCTTAAAGAGTGACTTTTCTCACCAAATGGTCAGTTTAACTCTGTCCACTTATAGAAGTTTGGTCCTTGCATTTCATATTGATGTCATATCGTTTACAGGGTTATTCAGAGAAAGGTGAAACTCTGGAGAACTTTTGGAGAAGTGAAAATTCTAGGTCAAAATAGCCAATTTGGAAAATGAGATAAATGGGAGAGTTTTTCTGGTTTGACTATTTTGACCTAGAATTTTCACTTCTCCCAAAGTTCTCCAGAGTTTCACTTTTCTCTGAATAATCCCGTTAGTGGTCTCATTTCATAAAGTGAGATCAACTTGCTTCTACGTATCACCATCCATCACAAACATGCCCTTATCATTAGGCTGCTTTGAGCCAATGAAAGGCATCTGTACCTAATCTAGGAGTGAATGGGTAACTCCAGATATATCTTGAAGGCACAGAGTCAAAAGTGTCCTCATACACAAAAAAAACACTAATAAATGTTAGCATACACAGATAAAACTTTTGCTTTGTTGCAATTTCTTTAATCGGGTATGATTAATAAATTTACAATAACATTTTCTTGGGGGGTGCACAAACTGACAGGACACTACCCCAACAGCACCATGGATGAGCCTCTACTTTTGTCCTGACATTCTGAATTTACTTTAGTTATATTGATTAAAAACAATATTAAGTATCACAATCCAATTTTTAGATCTGGTAAATATCACTAACGTCACATATTTTTAAACTTGCAGATTATCAACAATCACAGGAGTGATGCAGTTCTTCAAAATGTCCTCAGACAAGTTGATATTTATGTCATACCTGTGTTAAATGTCGATGGATACATCTATACCTGGACGGATGTAAGATAAAGTACAATTATTATTTAACAAAAATAACATAAACACGAGATGAGTGACATTAAAGAAAATGCTTGGAAACCCAACGAAGCGGAGCCTGAATGCAAAGTAAAATTGGGGGATTTCGCATTGTTATGGCTAATATTAGGGCAAAACCTTTATCTCTAATGCACATATTTTTTTTCACAATTTTGTGAGAAGCGCCTTGAGTTTAATCTAGGTTAGGTTTTATATGCACCTACGTCCCTTTTCATATTATGGAAAATAGAATAAAAAAGGAACACCTCATTTTTCCCATACGTTTTAACTCCTTAATGACAAATGTCGAATATATAAGCCACAGGTAACAAAGCCATCATGAGTTTATAAACATCTCAATCAGCAGTGGATAATCACTGCATTTTGAGTGTTAAGTTCCCTTTAACACTGAAATCATGACGATTACTTTCTGGAAATTGGGACTGATGGTGATATACTTCATCCTGAGTCACACTTTCGCACAGGTGACCATTATCTCACAACACCGAGTATACGTCCTAACAGTTCACTTTAATATAACCATAAGAGAGGGAGTTGGATTTTAAAGTATTTGTAGATTCTTTTTAATTGAATTATTTTTAAATAATTCCATTTTATTGGTATTGAAAGAAGCATGTGAGAATAACACAGTACTGAAGCATAGTTCATAAAATAATCAAGTCTCAGGAGACAGGTTCCGGGGCGGTAGGTTCGAGCCACTATGCAATGAATAAGAGTCTTGCAAAGCAGATATATATACATATGTATAACAGATTAATTGGGAGACACAAAAGAAATAACAGAATATAGGAGGGAGTTATGTGAAAGAGGGAAAATGATAATAGATAAACTGAAGGTATACAGAAAGAATAGACAAGAATACTAGAACAAAAAGATAGAAGAGAGAGAAGAGAAGAAGAGAAGAAGAGAAGGAGAGAAGGAGAGAAGGAGAGAAAGAGAGAGATATAAAGGAATCAGAGAATATATATTGCATATGCAAGTATTAGGCAAAAGGGGAATAGAAAGGAGACAGTATATAATTAGGCTATAACATTAATTCTACTTAAGAAGGGATAAGCGTCTAATGCAAAGAGTACTAAAGGATATAAGAAACTGTAGACCAGGAGAAATGGGAATAATAGCGGAGAGTAACTTTAAAGTAATATATATAAATACTAGCTTTTGCCCGCGGCTTCGCTCGCGTGGATTTTAGGATTTGTTAAAATTGTTTTTTAAATGAAACTTGAGGTTTTTTTGGTAGAACTCCCCTTTCCCCCCACTTGGATTTTTTGAAAATTGTAAAACACGTGTTTTTTTATTTTTCAAGAAGAATGTAAGTGCCAAATTCCACACCTGTAACATCTTTGGTTTTTGAAATATAGGTATACTGATAAAGGTATTCACAGCCCTTTCCCCCACCCCCCTTAACTGGATTTTCGGAAACTGATAAAACATGGGGTTTTTTTGCACGAAGATAGTAAATATCGAATTTCACACCTGTAACATCATTGTTTTTTTAAATATAGGTATAGTGATAAAGGTATTCATCCCCCTTTTTGCCCCCCCACTGGATTTTTGAAAAATGGTAAAATACGTGTTGTTTCATTTTCAAGACGAATCTAAATACCAATTTTCACATCTGTAACATCTTCTGTTTTTGAGATGTAGGTATCCTGTTAAAAAGTATTCACCCCCCTTTTTTCACCCACCACGTGGGATTCTTGGAAAATGGTAAACATGTGTTTTTTTATTTTTCAAGAAGATTGTAAGTGCCAGATTTCACACCTGTAACATCTTTGGTTTTTGGAAATATAGGTATACTGATAAAAGTATTCAACCCCCTTTTTCCCCCTCCCACTGGATTTTTGGAAAATGGTAAAATAGGTGTTTTTTTGGTTCTCAAGACAAATCTAAATACCAATTTTCACGTCTGTAACATCTTCTGTTTTTGAGATGTAGGTATCCTGTTTAAAAGTATTCACCCCCCTTTTTTTTACCCCCACTTGGATTTTTGGAAAATGGTAAAACATGTGTTTCTTTATTTTCAAAACATTGTAATTACCAAACTTCACACCTGTAACATCTTGTTTTTTTGAACTATAGATATACTGATAAAAGTATTCAGACCCCTTTCCCTCGACCCCCCCTTATTTGGATTTGTGGAAAATGGCAAAACACATGTTTGGTTTTTTCCACGAAGATAGTAAATACCAAATTTCACACCTGTAACATCTTTGGTTTCTGAAATATAGGTATAATGATAAAAGTATTCAACCCCCCTTTTTGCCCCCCTCCCACTGAATTTTTGGAAAATGGTAAAATAGGTGTTTTCTTTGTTTCTCAAGACAAATCTAAATACCTATTTTCACGTATGTAACATCTTCTGTTTTTGAGATATAGGTATCCTGTTTAAAGGTATTCAGCCCCCTTTTTTTCACCACCCCACTTGGATTTTTGGAAAATGGTAAAACACCTGTTTTTATTTTTCAAGAAGATTGTAATACCAAATTCACGTCTGTAACATCTTTGGTTTTTGAAATATAGGTATAATGATAAAAATATTCAGACCCCTTTCCCCCGACCCCCCCCCAATTGGATTTGTGGAAAATGGAAAAAAAATGTTTGGGTTTTTTTCACGAAGATTGTAAATTCCAAATTTCACACCGTAACATCTTCGGTTTTTGAAATATAGGTATACTGACAAAGTATTCAACCCCCTTTTTGCCCCCCCCCCCCAGGAATTTTCAGAACATGGTAAAATACATGTGGTTTTATTTTTCAAGACGAATCTAAATACCAATTTTCAGGACTGTAACATCGTCTGTTTTAGAGATACAGGTATCCTGTTTAAAATATTCAATCCCCTTTTTTCGCCCCCACTTGGATTTTTGAAAAATGGTAAAATACGTGTTTTTTTATTTTTCAAGATGAATCTAAAACCGATTTTCACATCTGTAGGATCTTCTGTTTTTGAGCTATAGGTATCCTGTTTAAAATATTCAACCCCCTTTTTCACCCCCTTATGGGTGGATTTTCCAAAAATCCTTCCATAGTGAGTGCCCACATCATAAAAAACAGTGCACCTTCAAAATTTCACGTTCCTAGGTTAAATGGTTTCAGCTGGGCGTTGATGAGTCAGTCAGTCAGTCAGTCAGGACTTTGGCGTTTTTATATATATATATATATATGTATTTAACCCCCAATTTTGCCCCCCATGGAATTTTCAGAAAATGGTAAAATGTGTTTTTTTACTTGTCAAGATGAATCTAAATACCGATTTTCACATCTGTAACATCTTCTGTTTTTAAGATATAAGTATCCTGTTTAAAATATGTAAAATATTCAACCCCCTTTTTTCGCCCCCCAGTTTAATTTTTTAAAAACGGTAAATTATGTGTATTTTTTTTTTTCAAGAAGAATCTAAATACCGATTTTCACGTCTGTAACATCTTCTGTTTTTGAGCTATAGGTATCGTGTTTAAACTATTCAATCCCCTTTTTCACCCCCTTAGGGGCAGAGTTTCCAAAAATCCTTCCTTAGTGGGTACCCACATCATAAAAACAGTGCACCTTCAAAATTTCACGTTCCTAGGCTAAACGGTTTCAGCTGGTTGTTGATGAGTCAATCAGTCAGTCAGTCAGGATTTTTGAGTTTATGTTAAAAGTATTCAACCCCCTTTTTGCCCCCCAAGGAATTTTCAGAAAATGGTAAAATACGTGTTTTATTATTTGTCAAGATGAATCTAAATACCGATTTTCATGTCTGTACCATCTTCTGTTTTTAAGATATAGGTATCCTATTTAAAATATTCAACCCCCTTTTTTCGCCCCCCCATTCGAATTTTTGAAAAACGGTAAAATAAGTGTTTTTTTTATTTTTCAAGACGAATCTAAATACCGATTTTCACATCTGTAACATCTTCTGTTTTTGAGCTATAGGTATCCTGTTTAAAATATTCAACCCCCTTTTTCACCCCCTTAGGGGCGGAGTTTCCAAAAATCCTTCCTTAGTGGGTGCCTACATCATAAAAACAGTGCACCTTCAAAATTTCACGTTCCTAGGTTAAACGGTTTCAGCTGGGCGTTGATGAGTCAGTCAGTCAGTCAGTCAGGACTTTCGCGTTTATATATATATATAGATATATCTGAGTCCTTAGAGAACACTCTGATAATGAATTTCAGTATAGTCATAAGCAAGTCCTTGTAATCCAAGTGGAATAAGCATAGGAGATCCAGGAAGTCTAGAAGGTAATTAGGAGATCCAAGAGTTCTGTAAAGTAAATAAATCCAGAGGTCTGTAAGTAAATAGGAGATCCAGGAGGTTTACAAATAATAAGTCCAGGAGGGTTGCAACAGGGATAGCCTTGAGAGGAAAGATCCAGCAGAGTATGGGTCATAGGATTCTTAGGAAGTTTGGAGAAACAGCAGGTAGCTACTTGCAGTTTGGATATTTCCAAGACAATGTGGAAGCATTGTTACTGAGGTGTGGTCTGGTTTTATGCAGAGCGATTAGCTGAATTATACAACAACTGAGCGCTGTATGGTAGGAGGTGAGTCTTGGCAAGACTGCTGAAAGACTCGTTACTATGAGGCAGTGCTGGATCTAGGCTTTTTGTTACGCCGCCGGCGATTTTCCTTACATCAAGAATACTTGTAGTAAAGCATATACAGACATGATAGTACTAAAACGGAATGGGATAAGGGAAAAGGATGAGCCTACAGAAAAAAATAGTGTGTTTTGTGTGAATCTCCACGAGCACTTGAACCAGACACCCTTTATGGTGGACTTGCAGTCACACGAGCGCACTTTTCGCGTCTGTCTGACCGCACTGTTTGCTGTCCGTCATAGCTTTTCAAAGGAGTCCATAGGTCAACACACGAAGCATGTGCGCAGTTGTTCACGCACAGGCAACGCATTTTGCAACGGATGCCAAAATGGCATTGACGTGACAAAGCTACAACAGACGTAGAGAAACCCCTGCATACAGCTTTTTTTTTCCTTTTCTCAACGCCAGTCAAAACTAACTGTTACTATACAGCTTTTCTTTTCTTTTGTAACGTCAGTCATAACCAACTGATACAATGTAACTACAATCTCATCCGTTATAAGGTGCATCTGTTTCATCGTACACACTGTGCGCAATCAGTGCGCGCGTGTGACCTCAGCCTAAGTCCTTAGTTTTGTATAAGTATTTATAAGCATCTTATTCCAGTCATCAGGATACACAAAGCCTGCATTACCAAGAATAAACACCAGAAAATAATTGTCCTTAGAGTTGCTTTGGGATTGCAGGCACAAGAGGTGTGTTTTTTCATTATATATACAAAGGAATATAATTAGCTTGCAATGTTTTGCGCCGAACACATGGTAAAGAGTTTCTGAAGCTAGGGAGGTATCTCACAAGGTTTATTATTGGACATGAGATCAGTTAACCACACAGTTGTTTAAAAGCTGCGTTTGCTATTTAGCTTTGTCATCGTTTCGTTCATTGTCATTAAAATGATTCTTATAGCAGCAATGGATTTTAAAGCTCTATAATCGCACGTATCTACAAGATGTGATAAGTAATCAATGCTGCTAAATAACTGCAAGCCTTGTGAACTCATGATGAAATAGATTACAATGTTCCTCAATGTCTAGATAAAAGAAGGCTATAGCCAATAAAAAGATAATTCTCAGATAGACAGTGGATTTATTGCCGGATAATTTAAATCTTATATTCCTTTTTGAAAAACAGGAGCGCCTTTGGAGGAAAAATAGGTCGCCACAGGGTAATGGTACCTGCTATGGTGTTGATCTGAACAGAAACTTTGATGCACAGTGGTGTAGTAAGTATCATATCAGTCCATGTCTTTGTATAGTATCATATGCTTTCACTGGCAGTTTATATATAGCATTTTCTAAATTTTTTTATGCTTTCTTCCCACTTTGTTAAATATCAATAAAGTTTTGTTGTCTTTTCTTTAGCACTATCGGTTTAAAAAGTTGTTTCCATCTAGGAGAACTCTTCTCCTCTGGCTCGATGACTGAGATCTCCAGAGAGGTATTCTTCCCAGGACAGCCTTGGGCTTTAGCTAGATGAAATCTAAACCAATCTTGGGCAGTGGGCACTATTCCATGGTTGCCGCTAAACAGAGTGCTTGAGCCATATAGCATAATGGCTCGAGTGCACTCTTTAATTTTTTCACGTCCTATTCCATTCAAGACACAAGCTCTGCTTGCTCCTTGGACATCGTGACTGCTTACTGTACATTAACGTCTCCTTACATTTTATATGGCAGAGTTTAATGTGCATTTAGAAGAAGAAAACCGAGCTATTCCAACCAGCTTGTTCTTCATCTGTGCCTGACGGTATTCAGGTTTGTATAATGTCATTTAAACCCTGGTGTTAATCAATCACTTAGCACATTAACCCCACCAATAAATACAATCCTCCGGTCGAGAAAGCGGCGCGTTCCACTGCTTCCTTGCTGCGTAGTCAGCTGAACACTGAGAACAAACCGTTCCCAGTGTTCCTCCACAAGTGCTTCTGTCGCCCTCTCAAGTTCGTGTTTGGCTCTGTGGAATTCTATAGACTCATGGGGCTGATAACAGTGGCAGCAAGCAGCACTGGCACCATTATTATTATTATACATATTTTTATTGTTGGATCAGCTTAAGGATAAAAAGGCAAGTGCAACATACAATACAGGAGTCATCATAAACAGTGCAAAACAGAACAGTGACATCCGACTTTTCGCTAGAGATCAGTGTAATAGTGAAAATCGAGTACAACAATTAAAACGGAGCTTTAAATACCAGGAAAACTAAGCTTAACTCGACTCAACCGGGGCTAGCACCATAGGAGGATGGGGGAGGAGTGTGCGGACAGTTCGGTGTGTCCAGGGGAGTGGAGGCAAGGAAGTGTGCTAAAGAGTGATTGGGGGATTTGTGTGGGATCGGCGGGCTGCCTCGTAACATTTGAAAAAAGTACCAGGGAGCAGTGGTGTATTTAGGTTTTGTGTTGCCCTAGGCCTGACTAAACTTGTGCACCCCCTAATTTAAATTTGACGCACCCCTTCCTGTCAAGGGCACACTTCTTCCTGGTTAATCCCCACCCTTCCTATTTAAGCTCCGCCTTTTCCTCTCTTTATATTAAAAGTGGATACCAAGTGCCTACTTGTATATTTTGTATACCATTTCAAATGTATCTATTAAGATAAATAAAATTATGAAATGTTTAAATTCAAGCATTTTTACAAGGAACAGCCACGCATGTCAAGTATACTGGATGACAGCCGCTCTAATTGGTTGAACAATAAAATCCACAGAAACGTGCACTGCATATGAGCGTATCACAGAGCTGCACAGCAATAAAACCCACAGAAATGGGCACTGTGTATGAGCATATCAGAGCTGCACAGCAATAAAACCCACAGAAATGTGCACTGTGTATGAGCATATCACAGAACTGCACAGCAATAAAACTCACAGTAATGTGCAGTGTGTATGAGCGTATCCCAGAGCTCCAGGGCAATAAAACTCACAGTAATATTCAGTGTGTATCACAGAATCCACAGCAATAAAACTCCCAGCAATGCAATGTGCGGTGTGTGCGTCAGCATATCAGAATCCACAGCAATAAACCTTCCAGCAATGCAATGTGCGGTGTGTATGAGTGCATCAGAATCCACTGCAATAAAACTCCCAGCAAACCGAGTGTATATGAGCACACAGCAATTATTTATTCTAGTATTTACCGGCCTCCGTCCGCGGTAGGGCTGTGTGCAGAGTCAGCAGGGACTGTGTGCGGACTCAGCAGGAGGTCCCTCCAGGTCACGTTATGATCGCGGCTGTGCCTGTGCGTGGAGCCATCTTGTCAGCAGTGGGGTGCCACTGCCAGAGGGTGCACCGTGGCTTTTATTGCCTTCCCGGTGGGTGTTCAGTCCAGAATAGAATGAGAGTCCGTGTTAACGAAAGGGCAGGTAGCTGCTTGCGTGCGTGTCACGTGGTTCAGCCAGTCAGGTGGTACTGAGACTCCGTACCACCTGACTGGCTGGACTGTGTGACCTGCACGCTCGCAGCCTCACCAGGAGCCAGGCAGCTCAATGACAAATTTCTATCACTGCAGTGCTGGTTAAGGAAAGGTCCAGATTAAACAGCAGTAAGCTTCATATTCTGCTGATAAACCCCCCCCATTACCTGCCGTTTACTGACATCTCTCTCTGCACACAAATCACATCCCCCTCCCCCCTAGAGCTGCTGCGGGGCAGGAGAGGAGCTATGGAGGGAGGAGAGGGGGATTTTTATTCTATTAGATTTTATTCCGTATGCAAATGCTCTGCTCCGCTGCTCGTTGTTTGAGAACACAGCTCAAAGCTGACACACAGTGACAGTGGCACCTCCTAGTACCCCCTAATGACACCCCAATAATCACTGGTACCTGGGGCGGCCCACCCTCCACCACTCCCCTAAGTACACCACTGCTCTATGATATGCTCACACACAAGTTTGGCGAACTGCCAGCAAGTACGGTGCTGTTTGAAGGCAGTGCAAATCCGCATAGAGAAGTAATGGTTAATCTATTCAGAGAACACCAAACAGCAGAGAAATGGCAGTGAAATGCCCTGATGTTCGGTGGTTTCAATCTGCAGGTTTATTCAGGCGAACCCCATAGGTTTCAATGTTAAAAATAGTCCAGTTTTTATGCAATATATCTAATAAACCATTTATTATTTTAATCTGCAGTAAAAAGTCTTTATTTATAGATTATTTTTTTAGTACCTCTTAGTCATTTTTCAGATTTTTTGGGCAAAATTTCCCCCCCCCTTTTTTTTAATAGCAGTTTTTCTTTTTTCTGTAACAGAACTTTTTATTATCAATCATAGGATCTTATATGTGAATTCTAGACATTTTCATTCAGTAGTTCATTTGAAAACAGCAGGCCACGGGTTTGCGGTGGCAGCATTCAGCGGCCGACTCCATGCACTTTGGGGACCCTGTGGTGAATGGTGAATTCACTGCAGGGTGGGGAAATTTTATTCCCCGAAGTGCAGGGAACTACAGAACACCAAATTGTTGGCGTCATTTCGGTGCTCTGTGAGTAACCCATTTAGTGGTGAGATTTTTTGCTGCCCCCTGGAAAGTGAAAGCCTAGGCCTTGCCTACCCAGGACATACTTGAAAATTAGTGAAATCTCAATGTATCCTTCCGGGTAAAATACTTTGCAAAAGTAAAAATAATAATAATTTTTTTTAGGGATGGGGCCACCCGGTGCGGGCCGCCGCCCACTGGAAAGTGCCGCCCTAGGCCTAGTCGGCCTAGGCCAAAATACACCACTGCCAGGGAGCACATAAAAAGGTGTTACGTAATGAGGTTTTAGTATTAGCCGGGAGGGTTCTGATAAAGGGGCACCAATTAAGAAAAACTTTTGAGTTTTCTCTGCTTGGTGCATAGAAGCTTTGGTCCAGTCGGCCAGGAATATCGAGTAAATTCTATCGTACACCATGCGGAACGTGGGTGGGGGAAGTAGAAATCCACTGGGACAGGATAGCCTTTTAACCGGACGCAGCCAAAAGGCCGAGCCAGAACTTGTGAAATTTTGTCTTGAGGTCCCTTTCACCCCGAACTGGGCCATTTGTAACTTGCCTATTCCCTGCACGCCATTATTATTTAACTTCTAAAATGTGTTGTGACTCCAGCTACTGGCAAAGTAGCTTGGGCGGAATATGAGTGTTAAAAGTCAGACACTAATGGAAAATGGTGGGTTAAATGTTTTCCATTAGCGTCAGACATTTAACACCAACCTTGGAATAAGTCTCCTTCTTGACGAATTATCTGCCATTTTGCCAGAAATTCTTCAGCAGCGCTTCCATGCTGTCTGTTTCAGTAATTTCTTAACATTTACAGGTCTATTCACTAAAAGGTGAAACTAAGGAGAATTGGCAGGAGAAGAGAACAACCTAGATCAAATAGTCGATTTGGAAAGTGAGATAAATAGGAAAAAATTTCTGGTTTGGCTATTTTGACCGAGAAGTTTCACTTCTCGTGCCAATTCTCCTGAGTTTCACCTTTTTTTTTTTAAATGTGTATTTTATTGAGAATTTCGAGAATAACAAGGCACAGAAAAAGAAGCGAGTCATCATCACAAAATTGGCACATATTAAGCAAGAATCGCGAAAAACAATTGTGAGACAATGGAGAACGAAGACCGTACTGCAACCCCCGTGTCTGGGCTCCTCCCTCCACACCGAGGCGCCCCCCTTGTCGGGAGGTCGCCCAGCGGTCGACGAGGTTCCCATTCCAGCGCATCTCAAGCGAATAAATGGGAGTGGAAGATACGAGCGGGAGAAGAAGGAATGAGAAAGAAAGGAGAGGAGAATAGAAGAAAAAGAAGAGAAAAATTAGGGAAAAAAAGAAGAAAAAAGGAAGAGGGGGGAATAGGGTGGGAAGGGAGAAGGAAGGGGTGGAGTAGGTGAAACCGGAGCAGGGCACTCTCTCACAGTAGGGCCCCCCCCCCAGCATAGCCCCCTTGGCAGGAACAAGATCACCCTGGGAATGTCAGAGCTCGAAGAGGCGGGGGAGCAAACACATCCAGCCACACAGACCACACCCTCTGGAACTAGGGCATCCTATCCAGCACCACAGCTGTCAAACATTCCATCATAAGAACATACCAAATCTTCGCATAAATCATCGTACGTTGCGGAGTGGGGCCCTTCCATGTACGCGAGAGGCAGATGCGCACCACAGCGCAGATCCGTGCAATGAGTTGAAGCTCACATCGAGGCAGCCGAGAAGACGGGTGGGGCCGATTCAACAGAGCAGACCAAGGGTCCGGCGGGAGAGGGGTCCTCAAGCATCTACTCAAGTCTGCAAAAATGTCAATCCATATCGGCTGAATAAGAGCACACAACCACCATGCGTGGAAATAAGAGCCCTCCTCCCCGCAACCTCAAAAGCAGGCGGAAGAGGCACCCGGGACACATCGGGCCAGCCTTGTCGGATGAAGGTATCACCGCGCCATGACTTTATAACAGTTTTCTCTTATTGCAGTGCAAAGCGTCACCCTAGCAGATCTGTCAATCATGTCGTCCCAAGCCTCCTCATCCAGAGATACCCCAATGTCCGTCTCCCACCTGGCATTGTAATCAGGGGCCCAGGGGAACACACGCAGAATGAGCTGGCCATACAGGATCGAAAGCAAGCCCGGTGTCGGGGCCCTCCGTCTGTAGTATCCCTCATATGGAGTAGACCGAGGTGGTGGAGGGTATCCCTGACGCAGGCCCTAGCGAAATGGAGAAGCTGGGAGGCCCGAAAGACCTCCCTCTCAGGCAAACCGTGGGACTCCCGAAGATACCCCAGAGTAACTGGGTTGCCCTGTAGTAGGAGGTGGCCCAGTTCACTAAGACCCATCTCAGTCCACCATCGGAAAGCGCTCGCATGGACACCCGTCGGGAAAGCCAGATTATGAAAAAGGGGGGTCAGCAAGGAACTCCCCAAGAAGAGGCCATCCCGCCGACGCCATCACCTCCACGTGTGGAGCGAGTGCTGGAGCGTTGGACTATCGAGGGACCATGGGATGTGAGCATCCGAGAGCCACATGATCGAGCGTAGTGGTTGGCTCCACGCCAATGCTTGTTTGATCTGGACCCATCTGGTCCCGGCCTGGGGCAAGTTGATACGCGATAACATAGCCATCTGTGCCACCCTGTAATAAGTGTGGAGATGGGGGAGACCCAGGCCCACCCTACCCCTAGGCTGAAACATCAGGCTCCTGCGGAACCGACTTCGTCTGTCCTGACAAATTTATGAACCGCCACTTTGAGGAAAGCCAAATCCGCTCCCCGAACAGGGATAGTTAGGGTCCGGAAATAATATAGGATCTTTGGTAGAAGGGTAATTTTAACTGAGCAAATCCTGCCGAATAACGAGAGCTTAAGCGGGGACCAGGACGTCGGCAGGGTGTGTAAGGGCGGAAGTAGGCGGCCATAGTTGGCATTGTACAGTAGGGACCACTGCAGTGTGAGGCGAACCCCCAGGTACTGCAGAGAATGACGTTGGACCCTATAAGGAAAAGAGCGTCTAACGAAGTCCATCACCTCCGCAGGGAGTGAAACATTGAGGGCCTCACTCTTCGCTGAATTAATCTTGTAGCCCGATATGCGGCCATACGATTGGAGGATAGAGTGAAGACAGGGCAGGGACACCCGGGGGGCCCAAGGATAGAAGAATGTCGTCCGCAAAGAGGCCGATCTTGTATTCCACCCCCCCACCCTGATACCCTTAACATCGACTGCTTCCCGGATGGCGCAGGCCAAAGGCTCGATGGAGAGAGCAAACAGTAACGGGGACAGGGGACACCCCTGCCTCGTGCCATTCAGAATCCGGAAGGCACCTGACAGAAAGCCTCCGGTATCGACCTTAACCCGAGGAGCCGCGTATAGGGCTTTCACATCCTCCAAGAAGCCCCCCTGCAGACCAAAGGCCCTCAGAGCCTCCCACAGATACGTCCACTCCACACGGTCAAAGGCCTTCTCTGCATCCAAGGACAGCAGGAAGGCCTCCTGACCCGTAAGACAGACTGTGTGGACCAGGTTCAGAGCCCGCCAAATGTTATCGGGTACCTCCCTGCCCGGGATAAACCCCACCTGGTCCGGGTGGATCAGTCGAGGTAGAAGAACGTTAAGACTGGCTGACAAGATTTTGGCGAATATTTTGACGTCCAAATTGATGAGGGAGATGGGTCTGTAGCTAGCACAAAGGGTGACATCCTTCCCTTCCTTGGGCAGCACTACGATCCTAGCGTTCAGCATCGAGGATGAGTGAACAGCATCCCCCGTCAGGAAGGCATTGAACAGGGTCATCAAAGGAGGGAGGAGGGCGGGGGCCAACGCCTTGTAATAAGCAGCCGAGAAGCCATCTGGGCCCGGTGCTTTAGATCACTGGAGCGACTTAATGATCCCCATGATCTCCTCCTGTGCTATCGGGGCTTTAAGCGCCTCCAAATCTCCTCGGGAGCGAGCATGAGGCCAGGAAATCCCGAACAAGCCGAGGCGAGGGCGGACGGTCCCCAGCTGTGGTGCCCCCATAGAGGCGTGAGTAATACACCTCGAACCTGACCAAGATCTCTCCAGGGTCAGACGTAAGGCCCCCGCCCTTTCCCACAGGGAACGGACCATGCACTCCCGCGTCTTCAGACGAAGGTGTCACGCTAGTAGGGAATCAGGTTTATCGCTCCACTCAAAGAACCGTTGGTCGGTCCATTGGAGCGCCGACTGAACCTGCTGTGACCTTAAAAGGTTCAATTGTCCGCGAGCATCGATGATTTGGCCTAATAACCCCTGGTCGCGGTAGAACCATGTGCTCGCCCGAGGTTCCGAAGAGTGACCCGAAGGGTCGATTCGTCCCGCCGCCACTCGCATTTCTTATAAGTGCCAAAGCTTATGACCTGCCCCCTGATGTAAGCCTTGTGGGCATCCCAAAGTGTGACGATTCCGACCTCAGGGGTATCGTTTAGGGAGAGATATTCCGCCATATCGTCTCGGAGGCGCTGGCCAAATTCAGAAGGGAGTCATTAAATCGCCAAGGTGGGCGAACCTTGTCCCCGCCCAAACCCCCCGCCTCTAGCTCCACAGCGGTGTTCCAACCACGATACCTCATGGATCCTTGCCCGCACTAAGCCCGACAGCTGATCTCTGCTGCAAAAGACGTAGTCTATGCGGGAGTACATATCGTGAGGGTGAGAGTAGAAGGTGTAATCCCTCCCACGGGGATGCATAATTCTCCAGGCGTCAAAAAGGTTCAGGTCGTCCAGAAGCTTCCTCAGGGGTCTATACAAGGAGGGGGAGTATCTGTTCGAGGCCGCCATGCTGCGGTCCATATACAGGTCTAGGGCCATGTTGAAGTCCCCCCAATGTAAACTGCCCGTTGCGGGAGAGGGACGAAAAGGTCCCTCAGGGATGCATAGAATGATCTGTCAGGAGGGGAGGGGGCATAGACGCTGACAAAGGTAACCTGCCGTCCCCAATAGACCCGTCAACCCTCAGGACTCTCCCATCTAGGCCCGCAAAGGTCCGGACATGCTGAAAGTGCAGACCCGTCCTAAACAGGATCGTCACCCCGATCCGCTTGGTCCGGCACATTGCATGGAAGTAAGTGAGTAGAGAACCCGCTGCCCCAGAAACACGGGGCATTCGCACCAGAGAAATGGGTCTCCTGCAGCATGACCACGTCTGCCCCCAGCCTCTTATAATACAGCGTAGCCATCCTGCGCTTCTGCGGGGATCGAAGGCCCTTCACATTGTGGGAAATAATGCGCAGAGGGGGAGAGGGCCTCGCGACCCCATGGTGCGACATCGCCCACCTGCCAAGTCACAGGGGGACAAAGCCCAAGGGCGTGGGCTGAGGTCCAGGGGGGAGTAGAAAGAAGGGGAAGAGAAAGAAAAGAAGAGGGAGGAAAAAAAAGGGAAAGGGGGGCAAGAAGAGTACAGATAAGTAAGTGAAGGGGAGGGAGAAGAACTCAGACATAGAGAGAGAAACAAGGGAAAAGAGAAAAGGGGCAAGAACACCCCCAAGAGAGGCAAAGGACAGGTGTCTACCCGCCACAGACGGCAGGGACCAAATATTGAGGCCGGAACGGCCTAGAACAGGAGAGTATACAAACGTACTCAAAAACAAGTAACTTGCAGAGGAAACTGGAGCGAGCGCCGAGCATAAACAACCCAGCCCAGGCCCTTCAATAATGCGATCCCACCCCAACCCCTCAACAACGGCATGAAGTAACCATACATAGCCAAACCGAACCGCCACGCACCAGAGGCCCCCCCCCCCGACGAAACATCCAAGCAGAAGAAAAAAAAAAAAGAGAGAAAGAAAAAAAAAAGGGTGAAAAACACCCCGTCTGTGTGTGAGGCCCTTCCATGCACGCTCCACCCTAGACCACACAAAAATGACTGCTCCAAAGTCCCCTCCCCCAGAGCGGAGGCGCCAGAGGCCTTCCCAGCCCCAAAATAAACTCTCTGATGAACAGATAGTGGAACAAAAACCGGGAGACACCAATACACTGGCAGTACTGGTCACCATTAGAAACTTAGCGGCAGTACCGAAACGCAGCATTGTCAAGTCCGGGATACAGCACTAAGTTAGTGGCGTCAGTCCGCCCAGCTACGCATGGCCGGGCGCCCGAGTACCATCTGTCCATGGGTGAGTGGGCCTCCACCTCCGGCTTCTCCTAGGCAGCAGAACCCTGCCCCCTCTCACTCAATCAGTTATGTGCGGCTCCAGCAGTCAGACAGCCGCCAGCCATGTGGCTAGGTCCGAAGGCAGGCGCCCTGCGCAAAGCATAAGTGGTGGCCCGGCATTGTACAGTATGCGACCCAACCTCCTGTTCCCACGGGCCAAGCGCAATCTCCCAAGCATCCCATTGCCTAGCAAGGCCAAAAAGAGGAAGCGTGGCCGGAACCTAATATGTGTGCATGTGCGTGGCATGGTTCTCAGGGAGCGAAATAGAAGCGTGTTGTCCCAGCGGAGTCCTTGCTTGGCAGTCTGCACCCGGCTAGCGGGGTCCGGGATATAGCAAAAAAAGGGGAGAGAGGGGGGAGGGATGGGGGCTATCTTCTGTAGGTGCTATCTTCTGTAGGGAGTTCGCAAAAGGGAAAGATAGGTGGGGGCCACCACCAGCAACAAGCCCATCCAGGCCAGCAGCGCGCCTCATCTCCGGGGAGAGTGTCGCTGGACTAAGGCTCCAGGCACGCCTCCCTTCACCCTCCTCCTCTCACGGCCCCCAGTGGTGAAGAGATCCGGCGGCATGGGTATACCCAGGGCCTCCAGAAGCTGTGGACCATCCGCTGGGGATCGAAGGGTCAGCATGGTGCCACCGTGGTGCACCAGGAGAGGAAATGGAAAGCCCCACCGGTATTGATGGCCGTGGCGACGCAGCAGATCCATCAACGGCTCCAAGGCCCTCCGCTTCTGCAAGGTGGATGGGGCCAGAACAGCGTAAAACTGCGGGCAGACCCCCTCCAATGTTGGGGCCAAGTCTCTCGCCGCCCGCATCAGAGCCTCCCTCGTGGGAAAATAGTGGCACTTGAGGATTAGATCTCGCGAGGGTTCATTAGGGCCAGGGGGGACGCAGGGCCCGGTGTACCCAGTCGACAGTCAGGTCCTCGTCCGAGGCCTGAGGGATCAGAAGGCGGAAGTACCTGAGGACAAATCAAGGAAGGTCGGGAGTGTTCTCTGGAACGTTCTGGAGTCTGATATTGGATCTCCGAGAGCAGTTGTCCAGGTCTTCCACAGCATCCTGGAGGGCCGAGTATTTGTCTCGGAGAGCATGGAGCTCCTGGGTCGCCGCCTCCTGGGCCTCCTCCACTGCTGTCGTGCGTACCTCCAGTCCAGCAGTTCGGGCGCCCAGTGACCCGATGTCTGCCCGCAGGCCCTCCATACCAGCTCTAAAATCCGCCTGCAGGTCATCTTTGACTGTTAAAAGCAGCTGCGAAAGCTCCTGGCCGTCCCTCCTCGTACAGGGTTCCCCCAGAGGCGAGGTCGGCAAGGCCACGTCACCCATCTTGGGAGTCGCCACACGGTTCGGCGAGGAGAGCTGGGGAAAGCAGCCCGTGATGGCGGGCTGGTCCGGTTTGTGGCTGGGGCGCCTCCTGGTCATGTCAGGCAACCGGGGGCGCCGGTTGCGAGCTGGATGCGCCGGGTGGGAGCCTTTGTGAGCTAGAGGAAGGCCGGTCGAGCTCGGGGCTGTTAAATCATGCGGCCATTTTCGGCGCCCGGAAAACCACGCCCTCTGAGTTTCACCTTTTAGTGAATAGACCTGATAGTCTGCTTTGAGGGTCAGTGCCTTCAGTGTTTTTGCAGTTCATGACATTACTTTTACTAGGTTATTATAGGTAGAAGGTTAGGACAAAGCAAACTTAAAATTAGCAAACTAGTTCGACAGACAGAAAACAAGATTAAAGAGGGCCCTGCTCAAGAGAGCCTATAGTTTAAGACAGGTAATGGTAGAATGTCTCCTGCCATTGAACCCCAGGTGAATAATGTGAACCATTTTTACTTAACTCCCAATTTGTAAAGTGTCATATATGTCAACATGCAGAAAGCTACAGACAACTAAACTTTTCATCGCTCTCACACAGAGACAGGGTCAAAGATATTTCTTTTCAACTGCCTTACACTCACTGATTTGAAAATATAGTGAAGTCTGTTTGCTGTCAAAGGGCACTATCATGTGCCCCTCACTAAAACCGGAACGCAAAGGGAAGAATTAGCAATCGCTAATTTCCCCTTTGCGTCCTGGTTTCACCAGCAGATTGCAGGGCAGTCGCAGAGTCTAGCAGCCTGTCCCATAGCGATCGCTAAGCTCATGGACACTGTGGGCAGCGCTAACACGCCGTCCCAGGCATCCCCTCCATAGGACGCCATGGAGGCTTCTCCTGCCGGGTCACATGACCGGCAGGATCTCGCCTCTTGCAATATCCTGCTGGTTGGCAGAGTGATTGCAGAGGGAGACAGGGGACTGTTTTCCCCCAGTCTCACTCTGCTCCCGGCAGCCAGAAGCGGCGAATCGAGCTGCCCTTCTCACCACGGTAAGAGAGGTGAATTTTTATTTTTGGGGGTGGGTTTCACCTGCTGCTTACCTATTCTGCAGCAACGGAATCCATTAGTTGCAGCTCTGAGCTGGTGATAACTTTTTAGGTAGCTCCAGCTCTTAGTAACTAGTGTTAGGACCTAACACTAGTTAATTTGTGCTTGCACTTTGCGCTCCCCACGTTAGGTATAGGAAGCGCAAAGTAGAGTAAACTCGCCCTACAGAGCACAAATTAACAGGCGCTAATGGGTTTTTGTAACGCGGTAGCAAATGGAGGCGATCTGTGCAGCACGCTATGACCTCCTTTAGGCTAGCGCAAACGTAAGCGCTAGCGTTAACTTGAAGGAGATGATTGAGCTCTGAGAGTTTGAAACATCAATCATGCTTGTATGAGCAGTCCAATTCATTAGGATGCCCTCTGTTACGACATGCACAGCCAATATATGATGATGTTCAAGGAAACGTTAATGGCAAACTTACACTATGCTACTTTTACTTTGCTTCAATCAAATACAGTTTGGGCATCTGTTACTCAGAATGCTTGGGTCACCTAGTACTCAGGATTTTTTGGATTCTTCCAGGACAGATTTCAGGATCTGGGAGAATCCAATGCTTCAGAGAAAGGAGATAATGGCGGGCAGGCAGAGATCTCTGCTGCTCCAGCATGTACATCATGGGTGCACTTTGCAGCATTTTTTTGCAGTCATTCCACCAAAAGTCAACGAGACTCCGAGCAGCATGTCACGCGCTGGGGCTGCCTAGAGCTTCCCAGCATGTGCCTTTGTATACTGCAATGCTCGGGAGCCGTGTTCCCTCGTATAATCGCCCATACAGAGCTCCTCAGAGACTTGCCAAGGGCAGGATCCCAGATTACATGCTTGCAAAACTGCATTGATAATAATGACCAGGTATAATAAAACATCTGAGTAGTCGTACTGAACACAGGTGCAAATCCATGTAAAAAATGTAGTAATCCAGAAACAAATTCATGTAGTTCACCAGAGCCAGAAGAAAAAGATCAGAATTGGTTAAACAAGCAAGACTGTTTAATGATTGCGGTATTCAATCTGCAATTCCCTAAGGTAATCCTTGAAATCTGACATGTTTGGTTCTTGGAGACCAGGATTGGAAACCACTGTACTAGGGTATTAATAGAAACATTGGGTAGACCAAAGCAAGCACCTACCTAGGGTTATGGACCTGGTATACTTAACAATGAAATGTGATGACACAAAGCCATTTCCTGAATAAATATAATAATATTAAATTGCTAGTCACTGCGATTGCTTCATGTGAACCACACGTTCGTCTCTTGCTCATTTATTTAAGCAAACATTTAGTATTGTGAACAAAAATCTGCAAATTCACATAAATCTGAACTGCTAATAGTTTTGTTGACTGCTTTTCAGCTATTGGTGCCTCAACGAATTGCAGCAGCCTTATCTACTGCGGCCCAGAAAAAGCTTCAGAACTTGAGACCAAGGGTTTGGTTGATCTGGTTCAGCCACTTAGACCTAATGTCTTAAGCTATCTCACCATTCATTCTTATGGACAATATATCCTATTTTCATACGGTTACAAAAAGAATGAATCCGAACACCATCAAGAGTTGGTATGTATTCAGAGTTAATGTTTGACATTTTTGTACACAATTAGATTTTTTTTTTCTAATAGGTCATATACCAACATTTGAATTCTCATAAATTTCTTTTGTTTCTATCTAGAACACAAAATCAAATTTTAAATATATTTAAGCTGTTTTAGGCAATAAAGTTTTCGTCTTACAGTTACTATCTTTTGAATTCATGTGCAATGTGCCTCTTCACCGTATGTCACAAAATAACTTTCAAGCACGACCATTTCTACCCCAAACTCTGAACACACGAGATTCTAATCAAAATAAAACTTACAATAGTGCATCACAATTTAATTCTCATGATTTAATGATTTAATTCCGACCTATTATAGAAAACCTAATACATTAAAAGATGTAGGGCCCTATTACATACTTGACGCAAAAACGCACGCAAAACGCTTGTTTTATTGCGCGAAGCGTTAAAGGTTAAAGCACGAAAATTACATTCCTGGAATTACATTCCTCGCACATTTTTTCATCCGTCGGGAATTTGCGCTCGTAAAACCGACACGCAAAAATGCGCGCAAAGTACAGTTGTGCGCAGAAATCAGTGAGCGCAATGTAATTTTTAACGCGAGTCCGTCAGACAAACGCATTTTGTGCGGACTGCGCACAACAGACGTACGTTCTGACGGACGACAAGGTAGTAGCCGTCATTATTGACAGATCTAGTTGTGAATCCGCAGTTTGCTACGGTCAAGTTGTTACAATTTGCCATTACCACCAGCTTTTCAAAGACGTTAAAATTATGCACGCAAACGTTGTCCGTTAAAGTTTGCGCTAAGATTGTAATACCATGCGCGCACCAGCGCACAAACGCATTTGCGCTCACAATGTTAAGTATAGGATGCGCGCACTAAATTGCGCTCGCAAAGGGTTCACGCAGGGTCACTCGCGTTACACGTTAACGCGCATTTTGTGCGCGAACGTTGTAATACGACGATCAGAGCAAAGGGTTTTACCCCTCGCGTTAACGCGTTTTTGCGCACGCGCAAAATTATGCATGAGGAATGTAATAGGGCCCCTAGATGTTATTTAATATAATCAATAGAGATAGATAATAATGGAGTAAAGTCAAGAATTAAAAAATAAATAAATGATATTTAATTTATTAATGAAACAAAGATATATGCACACTAAAACGCAACAGATGTACTAACCAAAAAAACACTAATAATAAATGTAAGGTGCAAAAACAATTTCACTTGCAAAAATTACATACATACAGGACATACTTGAAAACGAGAGAAATCTCAATGTATCCTTCCTGGTAAAATCCTTTATAAATAAATAAATAAATAAATAATACAGGGTTATTCAGAAAAAAGGTGAAACTCTGGAGAACTTTTGGAGAAGTGAAAATTCTAGGTCAAAATAGTCGATTTGGAAAGTGAGATAAATGGGAGAATTTTTCTGGTTCGGCTATTTTAACCTAGAATTTTCACTTTTCCAAAAGTTCTCCAGAGTTTCACCTTTCTCTTAATAACCCTGTAAATGTTGCATGTGCACACAACGGGCCCTATCACTTGGGCTTCGCTAAAACGGGGACGCTAAGGGGAAGAATTGGAGTACGTTAACCTCCCCCATTTTCCCAAAGGATTAAGGGGCAGGCACTAAATCCAGCAGCCTGCCCCATAGTGGCCGCCAGGGTCAGGGCAGCCATCAGGGGGTCACAGCCCATGACATGTCCAGGGGCCCAGTGGCTCAATGGGGACCTGGCCCTTACCAAACACTGTCACTTTTCGTAATGTATCAGATGTAAGGGCTCCTCTATGTCACACTGAACTGACCTTTTGGGATACCAGGAAATTTCCCAGTGGGCCCGGGAATCTGACGCCAGTAAGAGAATTCTGACTAATCACTAACTGTAATACTAATTATAATCACTAATAATCTGACTAATTCTGATTAGTATGGTCTCTGTGCCAGGAAGAGGTGCAGAGCGATCACAGCGAACACTCTCCCACCAGGAAACATATCAGGTCTGTTCAAAGAAAGATGAAACTAAGGAGAATGACTGGGGAAGTGAAAAATCCAGGTCAACATAGTCAAACCAGAAAAATTCTCCCATTTATCTCACTTTCCAAATAGGCTATTTGATCTAGATTGTGCTTTTCTCCTGCCAGTTCTCCTGATTTTCACCTTTTAGTGAATAGACCTGATTTTATCCAACAGGGATGTAGTCCACTCTCTGTAAAAAAAGGGTACAAAGAAAATGAGGCAAAATTATTTATTTTCAATTAGTTTATGGAAATAGCCAGCTGAGGGAAGGGAGACCCACAAGTGGTTCAGTAAGGAGCCCCAAGACTTCTGATGCAGTCTTGGCTAGGGTTCTGGATGCTCGGGATGGCGCTAAAGCGCTATCCCAAGCATCCCCTCCATGGAGTCTAAAGGCAA
>RXON01002701.1:0-19296 GCA_009667805.1 Leptobrachium leishanense | reverse complement strand
TGAATATTATCCCTTAGTAACCCCTCAAATGCTTTCCCAGCCACAGATGTTAAGCTCACAGGTCTATAATTCCCAGGCACAAATTTTAAACCTTTCTTAAATATAGGGACCATGTCAGCTTTTCTCCAATCCTCTGGTACGATTCCTGAAAGAAAAGAATCTTGAAAGATTAAGAACAGAGGATTACATATTTCAACACATAGCTCCCTCAGTACTCGCGGGTGAATTCCATCTGGCCCTGGGGCTTTATTCACATTCACATTGTTTAATTGCTGCAAAATCTTGTCCTGAGTCAACCAGTCACTTTGTATTAGTAAGTTTTTATTAATGAATTGCATGTCTCCTGTTATAGATTTCCTTTGATAAATACTGAAGAAAAATAATTATTCAAAATTTCTGCCTTATCTTGATCTTCAGTTAACAATACCCCTGACTCAGGTTTTAGTGAACCTACATTTTCACTCGTTTTTTTTTTTAAATGTATGTACCTAAAGAATCTTTTAGGGTTGGTCTTGCTCTCTTTGGATATTTCTTTTTCATTTTCTAGTTTAGCCCATCTAATTACTTTTTTACATGCTTTATTGGCTGCCCTATATGCTTTATAGGATGCCTCAGATTTATCAAATTTAAAAGCTTTAAATGCCTTCTTTTTATTTTTCATTTCCTTAGTTACCTTCCTACTAAGCCACATTGGTTTCAGTCTGTTTCTTTTATATTTATTAACCATTGGAATATATTTTGACGTGTACGTTTCTAGTGTTAGTTTAAAGATATTCCACTTATCCTCAGTGTTTTTCCCATGAAAGAGTTTCTGCCAGTCAATGACATTGAGAGCTTCCTTTATTTTAATAAAGTTGGCATTTTTAAAATTATATGTTTTAGCATGCCCCCTATGAATGTGTTTTTTTGAGTTTATTTCAAAAGACACCATATTATGGTCACTGTTTCCCAACTGTTCCCTTACATTAATATTTGAGAAAAGATCCACATTATTTGTTATAACCAGGTCCAGTCAGTTATCCTCTTTAGTTGGTGTTTCTACCAGTTGTGTCATGAAGGTATCATTTAAAAGGTTCAGTGTTAACTCCAGAACTTTATCCAAGGTCCCGATGTGAAAAAAAAAAATAGTCTATTTTTTTTCACCGGGACTTTGGATAGAGTAAGTGCCGTTAAACACACAGCCGTCTATTTTCTACAGATCAGGACCTTGGATAGCAACAAGTTAAACAATTAAACAGGGTTTTTTTGTTTTGTTTTGTCAATGCAGCAATATCGTTCCCATTTCAATTATTGTAACGACTGGGGAGACCTGACTAGACATGGACAGGAGGTTATGAGCTATAGAAGCAGTGACTAGGCGTGAACAGACATGAACTTAAAATAATTTATTTACAACAAGACTAAGTAACAAAAGAGGAACCAATATAAACAGACAGCAGATATCTAGAACACAATACACATGAAATGAGACCAGGGAACTTTAGCAAAACAAAAGCATAAAGCAACACAGACCTGTACTAAATATAAAATGAATACTAGACTAGATAAACATGAACAGAACTAGACATGGGAAAACACAAGACTATACCTGACAGAGAATGCAAGAACTGAGAAAACATAAGCAGTAGACATGTGCATTCGTTTTAGTACTAAAACTATTTAGTCCGAATTTTGGGATAATTTAGTTTTAGTATGACTCAAGAGAAACGAAACTGATCAGTACAAAAAACGAAAGAAACTAAAATAAAATGCACTACATTTTAGTTTCAGTCCTTTATGTGATATTACATTGATGAGTGAAGGAGACCAGCAATGAAGAGCGCAACATCGCAACATCCGAAGTTCTGCACCCTCCACATGCCAATGCAGTAGGATGTTCTATACAGAGAGGGGCATTAATTAATGCAGGAGGATGTTCTATACATTATACAGAGAGGAGCCTTTTTTTTTTAGCCCTTTAAATCCAGTGGCTGTGAGCGCTGAGATCGGCTGCTTGTTACATTATCTCTCAGTACAATGTATCAGGCGCAGCTGTTACAGTAACTGAGTGCAACAGCGCTCAGAGTTTCAGTAAAACAAGGAAATAATATTGTTATAACCTCTTATATATAAAAATATTATTTACTGATTTTACTGAAACTCTGAGCGCTGTGATGAGCAGCAGTCAGTTACTGTAACTTCTTTGCCTGACACGGGGCAGTATTACAATGTTGGTGCTAACTTAACCAGAGCTGTTGTAAACTGAAAACCTCCATAGGCTATAATGGCTCTGGGAAGTTTACAACAGCTCTGGTTAAGTTAGCACCAACTATGTAATTTGGCCCACATTGTGCTGAGAGTGAGTGATACTGTAACAAGCAGCGATCTCAGCCCTCTGAGGAGCCACTACAATAGTAATTGTATCCACTGGTTTTCGGATGAATGAAATTAGTTTTCAAACTAAAGAACTGAAAACGAATTTCTTTAGAAACTAAATAAATTGCATTTTAGGACTAATCCATTAGTTCAAAACGAAATTTTGTGCTGTGCACATGTCTAATAAGCAGGATCAGAATGAGGCTTGAACTCAAAGGGAAAACAGAACAGACTAGACTAGGCTAAGAACATGAATATCTAGGAGGCTAGGATCACAAAGAGTACCTAAGAGAACTGAGCTCCAGAACAAATGAGGCAGCGTCCTACTTTGGGCGCTACCTGCTTTTAAGCAAATGAGTTCAAATGACTATGGAGTCCAGGTGTGTATCCATGGCATGAATCAAAAAGAAACTGAATGTCCAGACCAGATGCAGATTTCAAAGAAGCCAGAGGTGGCGCCAGATGCACGGAATGTCCAGATTCTTCACTGGCAAAGTCCACCTCTGCCAGATGGGGCGCAGGATGTCACATATCCCCTCCTCCACGAGCGGACCCCGGATGCTCAAAACGAGAAACACAAAGTTCCACGAGTCAGGGTACCTTCGCGGCACGTGACCCGGGAAGGACTACGTCAGTGCCATCTCGACTCAGCAACGACAAAACCTCTAGTATAGCACTCATGAGTTTGTCTGTCCTGTCGGCAACCTTGACACCTGAGTTCTGTGGTGACTTGGACATGGTAACATGACTCGACTGGGCAGCGCCCTTGGCGTGGCTCAGTGGGGCAGCACCCATGGCACGGCTCGGTGGGGCGCGCCCATGGCACGGCTAGGTGGGGCAGCGCCCATGGCACGGCTAGGTGGGGCAGCGCCCATGGCACGGCTAAGTGGGGCAGCGCCCTTGGCACGGTTCAGTGGGGCAGCGCCCATGGCAGGGCTTGTTGGGGCAGCGCCCATGGCAAGACTCGGTGGGGCAGCGCCCTTGACAAGGCTCGGTGGGGCAGCACCCTTGGCAAGACTTGGTGGGGCAGCGCCCTCAGCAAGGCTCGGTGGGGCTTGGATCTCAGTACAACACGGCTCTTGAGCAACCTGGGTACAACACGGCTCTTGAGTGACCTGGGTACAGCACGGCTCTTGAGCGACCTGGGTACAGCACGGCTCTTGAGCGACCTGGGTACAGCACGGCTCTTGAGCGACCTGGGTACAGCACGGCTCTTGAGCGACCTGGGTACAGCACGGCTCTTGAGCGACCTGGGTACAGCACGGCTCTTGAGCGACCTGGGTACAGCACGGCTCCTGAGCGACCTGGGTACAGCACGGCTCTTGAGCGACCTGGGTACAGCACGGCTCTTGAGCGACCTGGGTACAGCACGGCTCCTGAGCGACCTGGGTACAGCACGGCTCTTGAGCAACCTGGGCCCCATCCTTTTGTTGGGAAGTGACTGGCTTGGCTCTATGGCGGCGACTTTGACGGCCCCGTGGCGGTGTCAGCTCCGAGGATTCTGCGAGATGCAGGGCAGCACTCTTGATCTCACCCTGTAGGGCAGCGGACTCGGCTTGAAGCTGGTAAACAGCACACTTGATCTCACCCTGTTGGGTAGTACACGTGGAGTCTTTCTCCTGCTGGGCAGCATTTGTGGATTCTTTCTCCTGCTGGGCAGCATTCGTGATCTCACCCTGTAGTTCAGCGGACTTGGCTTGAAGCTGCTGAGCAGCAAACCAGAATTGTTCTTGCTGCAGGGCAGCACTCTTGATCTCACCCTGTAGGGCAGCGGACTCGGTCTCACCCCGTAGGGCAACGGACTCGATCTCACCCCGTAGGGCAGCGAACTCGATCTCACCCCCTAGGGCAGCGGACTCGATCTCACCCCCTAGGGCAGCGGACTCGATCTCACCCCCTAGGGCAGCGGACTCGATCTCACACCCGGGCAGCGGACTCGATCTCACCTAGGGCGGACTCGATCTCACCCCCTAGGGCAGCGGACTTGATCTCACGCCGTAGGGCAGCGGACTTGATCTCACGCCGTAGGGCAGCGGACTTGATCTCACGCCGTAGGGCAGCGGACTTGATCTCACGCCGTAGGGCAGCGGACTTGATCTCACGCCGTAGGGCAGCGGACTTGGCTGGAAGCTGGTACACAGCACACTCGATCTCACCCTGTTGGATAGTACACGTGGAGTCTTTCTCCTGCTGGGCAGCATTCGTGATTTCACCCTTTAGGGCAGCGGACTTGGCTGGGCAAGACTTGACCACGGAGACCTTACACGGCTGGATCCTGGAGGCTTGAGAAGGCCGGAACGTAGGGGCCTGGGAAGGCTGGAACCTGAAGGCTTGGGAAGGCCGGAACATTCCGTGGACGCACTGTGCATTCTTCGATTTTGTGCAGGGGAGAACTGCAATAAAAGCACAGATTATTGCTTCTCCACCAGGCTCGTTCTTCTGGTGTCAGTGGTCCTCTTGGACCTGTCTCAGGAACATGAACAGGAACAGTAGGGAACACGTCCCTAGACGTGTGCAGCAGGACTCTAGACAGCATCCAGGTGCAGCTTAATCAGCTCGTGGCACGTGCCATACGCAGTGGTGGGACCCAAATTCAAGGGATTAGATCCCTTTAGGCAGGAATATTCAGAGTGTACCTGAGGATAGGCTGGCTGGTACTGGTAGCAGTCCATAGCGCAGTACAAAGGGGATGTGAGATAGAGTGGCCTGGACGGTCCGTGGGTCAATAGGCTGGCAGCAAGCAGGCAAGGTCGGTGGGTGAAGCAGGGTCTGTTATATGGTATCAGCAGGATTACAGAGTAGGTCAGAACAACAGAGGATTGACTTGTAATGCAAAATCAATGAGCATAGGTGGGAGTGACTCTTTTATTAGACAGACAGGGGGGTGTGGTGTGTGTTTTACTTAGGATTAACCCATATCAGTGCTGGATAGGGCTGAGGCAGCACTTTTCCTGGATGTACACCTGCAGACATGGTTTCTGCACACCCTCAGGTACTGATACCTGACAGATCCCCCAGGCAAAGGGAGCTCCTCCGAGTGACCCAGAGCTGGCTGGAGGTTGGCATCAGCAGGCAAGATGAATGTCCATAAAGCACAGAGTCACCCTGGTGGGAAATGAGACAGATACTGTAAGCTTCATAAGCTGGGAGGTCTTTTGTAGGCACCACAGAGCCATCTGTGGCTAAGGAGAAATATGGTGGTTCTGGTGGCTGATTGAGCTCAGCTGGATCAACTGCCGTTACTGAAAAAGCTGTCTGTATGAGGAGTGGATGTACTTTGCACATATGCAGTGTTTAACCCTTACTTGACGCAGAAGTCACTGGAGCAAATGTGGACTCTATCTGTATTCTTCTTGGTGGGTACACAACGCCCACTAGATATGACCTCATCATGTATAGATGCAGCGCCCTGCATGGTGTCGTAAATGGGTTGGCACAGTTTCCTTTGGCTCTGGTGTCCTCCTCATGTGCAGTTTTTCTCCAGTTCCTTGTCAAAGACCAATCTAACGCCAGGTTTCATGAGGCAGAGATGGGAGCTATAGCCATGTCCAGCACCTGCACACACCGCTTTGGCTCGTTGCGTGTGTATTCTGTGTGCTGTCACTTGGTGTGTCTCACTCACGCACCCTAAACTAAAAACTGGGTCCATAGTGTGCAGGCTGACAACCAGAGAGTGAGCTCTATGTATTTCCATACTGTAAACGCACACACTACCTGTGCGCTGGTATACACACCACACATGCTACCTGTGCACTTATATTCACTTAATTGCACACTCCTAATTTTTTTGTTTTAATAATGACTGTACTTCAATAAACACCCTGTCCTGCGTATTGGGGAGAAGGACCTCACCGAAGATCGACGCAATGACAGGAGTGCTGCTGCCTGATAAGATCAGATCTAGTCCTAAAGCCTAATAGGGTGTTCATATATAACCGAGGTATAAGTAGCTTAGGTTTAAAGGTCAGGACTAGTCAGGCATGTATGTCCTCACTCCTCGTTCAGAGTCCTATGTGTCGTTGAATACAGTAACGTAGACCTAAGTGGAATTGCACGGGTTGCAATGTTTTTAATATTAACTGGTATGAGCTCCAAATGCTGCGTTCTGTTGTGTACGCATGAAAGGAGAACGTCTGGTTGCTAATTCGTGCTGGTGGCTGCTGTCAGCTGAGGTCTTGCTAGCCCTTTGCTTAGACCGCCTTCTAAACTGAGGATACTAAGCAGATACCGTGCAATGAGGTGATGTTCCGATTGTCTCCTCACCATGTATCGTTAATGTTGAATCTGCACAAACGCAAAGGAACAAAGATTCAGGTGAAAGCAGTCTCCCTGGCGGTGCTTGTCACACATCCGTGTTGACTCAGGGATCTGTATGGTGTCGGCTTTTACGTCATGTAATGGTATATCCTGTGTGACAGCGGTGGAAGACTAGCATAGCATTCACTTGGTCATTGCATGACCGTGTCCTGTCTTGTCAGCAATACATAAAATATACTGGTGTTCACCGAGCTTGGGTCATTTCAAAATAAAGCTATTTGGCCCTGGCATTGTATGCATTAATTGTCTGGATCCGGTGCCATGTGTGGCGCTAGGTCTCTGCAACCAGCCCTCGCACCTAGTGTCCCTGCAACATCCCCATGAATTGCCCATCACAATCCCATTTCAGTCTATATTGACATCACTAGTGGCCTTGGTACATGTGGCACAGCAGCTAGGTCTAGAACATCCTTATCTAGCTAAACCTGCCCCGTTAATGAGGAGACATTTACTGAGGTCTCTCTCTATCTCAAGCCGACCAGTTCAGTCCCTTAATGGCTTGGGCAGCAATAGAACGAGAAGGGAAGCTCATTACATATTTCCTAGACCTGTCACTCAAAGTACCATTATTTTACTGAGAGGGTGGCGGATACATGGAACAGCCTTCCAGTTGAAGTGGTTGAGGCCAAAACAGTAATTGAATTTAAGCAAGCATGGGATAGGCATAAGGCTATCCTAAACAAAAGATAAATCCAGGTAAAGTATCCATGTAATTGGGCAGACTAGATGGGCCGAAAGGTTCTTATCTGCCGACATTTTTCTATGGATCAGCAGCTTTCATAGATCGTCCATCACGGGGTTCCGGTTGGATATGCAATGATACATCTTCCCAGGTGGGCAAGGCATCCTGGGCTGCGACCCTCGGTAACCACTCTGAATCAGATTCCTCAGAGGATGAAAAGCTGGGTGGAATAAAGTCTGTCGCTGGGTTATAACAGGGAACTGCAGCATGATGAGCCCCTCTGCGGGACGTAGTAGTGAAGGTGGTACCAAGGTACCCAGAAATTATTATTATTATTATTCTTTATTTATAAAGCGCCAGTATATTCCGCAGCGCTGTACAATAGGCCCAGTATAGACAGGGTTACAATACATTGAACAACATTTGACAAACAGTACAGGAGGAGATGAGGGCCCTATTCCCGTAGGAACTCACAATCTAGGAGGGTTGGGGTTGGAAACAGGAGGAGAGGACTGTAAGGTGAGAGTGATTGATGGTTGCGTCAGTGAGTTGGGTGGTAGGCTTCACTAAATAGGAATGTTTTAAGGGAGCGTTTGAAGGAAGAGAAGTTAGGGGAAAGTCTGACAGTACGAGGGAGAGCGTTCCAGAGAGTGGGGGCTGCGCGTGAGAAATCCTGCAGTCTATCATGGGAAGAGGTGATGCGGGGAGAAGCTAGGCGCAGGTCACTGTTTGACCTTAGGGAGCGGGCTGGGGTGTGTTTGGTGATTAGTGAGGACAGGTAGTGGGGAGCTGAGTTAGTGAGGGTTTTGTAGGTAGAAATCACACTTGGGGGTCCTCTGGAACACCAGGCTGTTTCCAGTGGTGGCTCCTCATCAGAGGACAAGGTGTCCCATTCTTCTGCCCCAGAGTCAGGTGGAGTGCAGCAGTCTGCAGAAGGCAATGGATCGTGGTGGCTGGGAGTGATGGGAGTCACAGTCAGCGTCACCTGGGCAGTCTTTGGTAATTTTGCAGCTTGCCTGATGTTCAACGCTTCCTCGAACCTCGCCAGGTCTTCTTTCTGCACCACCGTGCCAATGGATACATAGACACAGCCTGGGGAACAGGTGGGTACAGCAGCACATTGTTTTTCATATACAAGTTCTGGGGTGGTATGAACCCTAACAGGTCTCAGGAAGGAGAAGGTTCCCTGTACGCAATAAGGAGCTTCTGTCTTAGGTGCGATGTTCTTTCTGGGTGCTGGTTTTGGGGTACCAGCAGCACTGGTCATAAGGTGCTGCCTGGGAGCGATGGGAGTCGTACCTGGGGTCTGAATGGTAATCATGTCCATAGGAATAGGAAGGTCAGACGCCTCAGGCATAGTGGTCTCATACTCCATAGGCAGTTCGGGTTCTTCCTCCTCTTCTGCATAGTCCTCCAGAGACTCCCTGCCCCTGGGTACAGGGGGCTTGAGTCTTCTGGGCGCAGGCTTAGGTGAAGGAGATTTTCTGGGCATAGGCTTGGGAACTGGAGGCCTCCTAGGAGCAGGCTTGGGTACCTGAGATCTCCTGGGAGCAGGCTTGGGCTCAAGTGCAGTGAACTCAGGCTGGGGTGCACCTCTGGACACCTGAGTTTTTCTTGGTGCCGATTTTTGCATAGAGGTTTGCCGTGAAACCGTGGCCGGCTCGGGTACGGGAGCTGGCCTTCTTTGGGGTCTCACGGGACAGTTCGCCAAGAAATGAGAGGAGTCCCCACAGTACAGGCAGAGGTTCAGGTTCTTTCTCCTGGTACGCTCCTCTGGAGTCAGAGGGCCTCTAGGTGTCTTCCCTGGAGGAACATACACCTTGGGAGGGGCGCTCTTTAGAGTATCCATTAAGTCCCATATATCCTCCAGCATAACACATAGCTTGTAGGCCTGATCTTCCAGGGCTGGGAGCATTCCTGCAGGCTCAGTTGGTGGACTTTGCATTCTGTCAGGGTGGCACCTGGCATAAGCCGTGGCGGGACCCAAATTCAAGGGATTAGAGCCCTTTAGGCAGGAATTTTCAGAGTGTACCTGAGGATAGGCTGGCTGGTACTGGTAGCAGTCCATAGCGCAGTACAAAGAGGATAGCGAGATAGAGTGGTCCGGACGGTCCGTGGCTCAATAGGCTGGCAGCAAGCAGGCAAGGTCGGTGGGTGAAGCAGGGTCTGGTATACAATATCAGCAGGATTACAGAGTAGGTCAGAACAACACAGAGGATTGACTTGTAATGCAAAGTCAATGAGCATAGGTGGGAGTGACTCTTTTATTAGACAGACAGGGAGGTGTGGTGTGTGTTTGGTGTGTTACTTAGGATTAACCCATATCAGTGCTGGATAGGGCTGAGGCAGCACTTTTCCTGGATGTACACCTGCAGACATCCCTGACAGCTCGTTTGCCCTTCTCAGGTTCTCCAGCAGACTTAGTATCACTGCTAACTCGCTTTGTACTGGCTGCCTCATTATGTAACAACATTGACAGGAGGTTATGAGCTATAGAAGCAGTGACTAGGCGTGAACAGACATGAACTTAAAATAATTTATTTACAACAAGACTAAGTAACAAAAGAGGAACCAATATAAACAGACAGCAGATATCTAGAACACAATACACATGAAATGAGACCAGGGAACTTTAGCAAAACAAAAGCATAAAGCAATACAGACCTGAACTAAATATACAATGAATACTAGACTAGATAAACATGAACAGAACTAGACATGGGAAAACGCAAGACTATACCTGACAGAGAATGCAAGAGCTGAGAAAACATAAGCAGGATCAGAATGAGGCTTGAACTCAAAGGGAAAACAGAACAGACTAGACTAGGCTAAGAACATAAATATCTAGGAGGCTAGGATCACTAAGAGAACTGAACTCCAGAACAAATGAGGCAGCATCCTACTTTGGGCGCTGCCTGCTTTTAAGCACATGAGTTCAATTGACTATGGAGTCCAGGTGTGTATCCATGGCATGAATCAAAAAGAAACTGAATGTCCAGACTAGATGCAGATTTCAAAGAAGCCAGAGGTGGCGCCAGATGCACGGAATGTCCAGATTCTTCACTGGCAGAGGGGGCACAGGACATCACAATTATAATGTGAAAATGATGCTGCACTAACGATTTTTGTATGGGATGCGTTTGTTAAAAATCGTGTAATTCCCCCCCCAAAAAAATGAAACAAGTCCCGCATTTCTAATTTTTTTAACACGCGCATGTTAAAATGTGAAAAAAAAACACTTTGCACCATGTAAATTTAATTGTTGAAAATTCTAATTGTATTGCATTTTTTTATTATAATATACAGACAGGACATGACGTATACATATATAATGATATATTATGAATCTGCTGAGTCTGCCGGAAAGAACGATTTATAATATGTCTGGGTCATCTAATAAAATAAGGCTTCAAAACGCGTTTAAACATGATGAGCGAAACCGGTAAAAATGAGCTCAGCACACAGGCGTGAAATGGCTCAGCAGCGAAAGGGTTAAATTGAAAAAACCATGCTGCATTAATTATACTGCAGAAAAGAGAAGTGCTGCCCTGCAGTGTGCGGATTCATATGCTGCATTAATTATAGTGTAGAGGTGCTTCCCTGCAGTGTGCGGATTCATATGCTGCATTAATTATAGTGTAGAGGTGCTTCCCTGCAGTGTGTGGATTCATATGCTGCATTAATTATACCGCATAGAGGCGCTTCCCAGCAGTATGCAGATTCATATGCTGCATTATTATTTTATTTTTTTCGTTTTAAATCATTTTATTTGTTCTGTTTTTTTTTTTTCGTTTCAGATAATTTTGTTCAGCTTATTTTCCGTTTTAAAACCTTTTGTTCTGGTTTTTATATCGTTTTGGTCATTTTTGTTCCTTTCATACCATTTTAATATGATTAAATAAAGTTTTGCACTGCATATTCAAAAGAAAAAAAGGATCTTTATTTAATAAAAAACGATAGAATCAGCAGAATTACCGTATCGACAGAAATATCGGATCATCCAAAATACCATTAGTTTAAGTCAAAACGAATAGACACGGGGGGCGTGGCCGGCTGTCGAAGGGAGCAGACGTGTTTCTGTGGAGCTCTGCACGTCTGTCGCCCTCGGGACCTATCTACAGCTTGGAACGCAGAGTAATTTTGATTTTGGGACCCAGGCTAGCTGGCCACCGGATCTGAGATGTCCGGAGGGCTGTTCTGTCCCGCCCTCTGGACCAGAGACATTCCCCGCGGCCGACGAAACGGAGATGACACGAGGGGCTGGCGGCCATTTTGCAGCCTTCGTCCTGAACCCTGGGTCTTTTGTACCCGACTGCCCTGACACGGTCTGACCCTGTGCTGGGGGCTGAGGAGAAGATGGGCCCGCTTCTCTCGACAGCCCGAGATGGAGATCTGAGTAGAGAGACGGACGGACCGGGCGATGTGCGGAGAGATGGGCACACGCCCCTCGTGGGAGGCATGGACACCTTTTTGGATGGCCTGTAGGCCTGCTTACGGCTCTTGGATGGGGAGGATCTGAATGGTCCTCTCACCAGGGGATAGTGGCAACGGATGACCCATGCTTTGTGAAGTTACCGGAGGGTGGTGGACCCGGGTCTGCTCCGGCTGGAAGCCCTACTGAGGCACGTATCACGGACGCTGCGGGGAACCGCGAAGAGAGAGATGGGAGAGAGGACACTCTTGTGCCACTGGAAGGCTGTGCGGACTTGTCGGAGTCCCGAGGAACGTGAGAGTTGAAGCGGAGCCCCGGACGCTGCTGGTCCCTGAATCGGAGGCTGAGCAGGTACCACGAAGTGTTCACGATTCGCGTGGTGCGCCCAGGGTGCTGGCCCGTGCGGCGTCCTGCGGAGCACTGACACGACCTGGATGCCGAGATCTCAGTTTGGGGGGAGTTGAGGGCCCCTCCTAGCCGAGTGTGCTGGTACAGCTGCTCTGGCCTTTTGCGCAGGGCGACGCCACGTGGCGGATGGAGACAGGCCAGCCATCAGAAGTTTTGGGGCCCCTTACTGACCCTCAGAATGGGGCTCCCCACGATCCTCTCATCCCATAGGAAATCAATATTTACTGTGAATCGTCACATTACAGAGTGTTAGTCCCAATCTCTTAAAATCACCCATATTGCTCGCACAACAGCACATTTAAAAAAGTATCTATCTGGCTCAAATAATTTAAGACAGTATGACATTCAAATTGTGATTAAAAAATAATACCAAGATCGGATTACAGAGTTGTGCTCCCAATACCTTGAAAATCACTAAAATGTGCATTAGTACAAACAATGTAGCACATATCAGAGCACCACAGCAATAGAACTCACAGTAATGTGCACTGTGAGCATAGCAGAGCACTACAGCAATATAACTCACAGTAATGTGCACTGTGAGCATATCAGAGCACTATAGCAATAGAACTCTCACGGTAAAGGCAGGGACTATGAACGTACACAGAATCCAAAGCAAAGGACCTCTAATGGTAAAGGCAGGGAATATGAATATACACAGAATCCACAGCAATAGACCTCTAATGGTAGAGGCAGGGAGTATGAACGTACACAGAATCCACAGCAATAGACCTCTAATGGTAAAGGCAAGGAGTATGAATGTACACAGAATCCACAGCAATAGACTTTTGACGGTATAGCAGGGGGTTTATCCTTTATCATGTCCATCTCCCCACCTCCCTTTTCAGTTCATTTCACCCCCTCCTCCTTTCATTTCACCCCTCCTCCTCTTTTCATTTCACCCCCTCCTCCTTTCATTTCACCCCTCCTCCTCTTTTCATTTCAACATCTCCTCCTCTTTTCATTTCATCCCCTCCTCCTCTTTTCATTTCATCCCCTCCTCCTCTTTTCATTTCATCCACTCCTCCTCTTTACATTTCACCCCCCTCCTCTTCATTTCACCCCTCCTCCTCTTTTCATTTCACCCCCCTCCTCCTCTTTTCATTTCACCCCCCTCCTGCTTTTCATTTCACCCCCTCCTCCTCTTCCTCTTTTCATTTCACCCCCCTCCTCTGCTTTTCATTTCACCCCTCCTCTCTCTTCCTCTTTTCATTTCACCCCTCCTCCTCTTTTCATTTCACCCCCTCTTTTCATTTCACCCCCTTTTCATCCCCCTCCTCCTTTCATTTCACCCCCCTCCTCCTCTTTTCATTTCACCCCCTCCTCTTTCATTTCACCCCCTCCTCCTCTTTTCATTTCACCCCCCTCCTCCCCTTTTCATTTCACCCCCTCCTCCGCTTTTTTCATTTCACCCCTCCTCCTCTTTTCATTTCACCCCTCCTCCTCTTTTCATTTCACCCCCTCCTCTGCTCTTCATTTCACCCCCTCCTCCTCTTTTCATTTCACCCCCTCCTCCTCTTTTCATTTCACCCCTCCTCCTCCTTCATTTCACCCCCTCCTCCTCTTTCATTTCACCCCCTCCTCTTTTCATTTACCCCCCTCCTCTTTTCATTTCACCCCCTCTTCACCCCCTCCTGATCTTTTCATTTCACCCCCTCCTCCGCTTTTCATTTAACCCCCTCTTTTCATTTCACCCCCTTTTCACCCCCTCCTCCTTTCATTTCACCCCCTCCTCCACTTTTCATTTCACCCCCCTCCTCTTTTCATTTCACCCCCTCCTCCTCTTTTCATTTCACCCCCTCTTTTCATTTCACCCCCTCCTCCTCTTTTCATTTCACCCCTCTTTTCATTTCACCCCCTCCTCTTTTCATTCACCACCCCTCCTCTTTTCATTTCACCCCTCCTCTTTTCATTTCACCCCCTCTTACCCCCTCCTCTTTTCATTTCACCACCCTCTCCGCTTTTCATTTCACCCCCTCTTCTCATTTCACCCCCTTTCAATCCCCTCCTCCTCTTTCATTTCACCCCTCTCCTCTTTTCATTTCACCCCCCCTCCTCTTTTTATTTCACCCCCTCCTCCTCTTTTCATTTCACCCCCTCCTCCTCTTTCATTTCACCCCCTTTCATCCCTCCTCCTCCTTTCATTTCAACCTCTCCTCCTCTTTTAATTTCATCCCCTCCTCCTCTTTTCATTTCATGCCCTCCTCCTCTTTTCATTTCATCCACTCCTCCTCTTTACATTTCACCCCCTCCTCTTCATTTCACCCCTCCTCCTCTTTTCATTTCACCCCCTCCTCCTCTTTTCATTTCACCCCCTCCTCTGCTTTTCATTTCACCCCCCTCCTCCTCTTCTCTTTTCATTTCACCCCCCTCCTCTGCTTTTCATTTCACCCCCTCCTCCTCTTCCTCTTTTCATTTCACCCCCTCCTCCTCTTTTCATTTCACCCCCTCTTTTCATTTCACCCCCTTTTCATCCCCCTCCTCCTTTCATTTCACCCCCTCCTCCTCTTTTCATTTCACCCCCCTCCTCTTTTCATTTCACCCCCTACCTCTTTTCATTTCACCCCCTCCTCCTCTTTCATTTCACCCTCCTCCTCTTTTCATTTCACCCCCTCCTCCGCTTTTCATTTCACACCCTCCTCCTCTTTTCATTTCACCCCTCTTCCTCTTTTCATTTCACCCCCCTCCTCCTCTTTTCATTTCACCCCCTCATCCTCCTCTCATTTCACCCCTCCTCCTCTTTCATTTCACCCCCCTCCTCTTTTCATTTCACCCCCTCCTCTTTTCATTTCACCCCTCTTCACCCCCTCCTCCTCTTTTCATTTCACCCCCTCCTCCGCTTTTCATTTCACCCCTCTTTTCATATCACCCCTTTTCATCCCACTCCTCCTTTTCATTTCACCCCTCCTCCTCTTTTCATTTCACTCCCTCCTCTTTTCATTTCACACCCTCCCTCCTCTTTTCATTTCACCCCCTCTTTTCATTTCATCCCTCCTCCTCTTTTCATTTCACCCCTCTTTTCATTTCACCCCCTCCTCTTTTCATTTCACCCCCTCTTTTCATTTCACCCCCCTCCTCTTTTCATTTCACCCCTCCTCTTTTCATTTCACCCCTCTTCACCCCCTCCTCCTCTTTTCATTTCACCACCCTCCTCAGCTTTTCATTTCACCCCCCTCTTCTCATTTCACCCCCTTTTCATCCCCCTCCTCCTTTCATTTCACCCCCTTCTCCTCTTTTCATTTCAACCCCCCTCCTCTTTTTATTTCACCCCCTCCTCCTCTTTTCATTTCACCCCCTCCTCCTCTTTTTCATTTCACCCCTTTCATCCCTCCTCCTCCTTTCATTTCAACCCCTCCTCTTTTCATTTCACCTCTCCTCTTTTTCATTTCACCCCCTCCTCCTCTTTTCATTTCACCCCTCCTCCTCTTCATTTCACCCCCTCCTCCGCTTTTCATTTCACCCCTCCTCCTCTTCATTTCACCCCTCCTCCTCTTTTCATTTCACCCCTCCTCCTCTTTTCATTTCACTCCCTCCTCCTCTTTTCATTCACCCCCCTCTTCACCCCTCCTCCTCCTTTTTCATTTCACCCCCTCCTCCGCTTTCGTTTCACCCCCCTCTTTTCATTTCACCCCCTTTTCATCCCCCTCCTCCTATCATTTCACCCCCTCCTCTTTTCATTTAACCCTCCTCCTCTTTTCATTTCAATATATTCATTTTACCCCCTCCTCTTTTCATTTCACCCCCTCTCTTTCATTTCACCCCCCTCCTCCTCTTTTCATTTCACCCCGCCTCCTCTTTTCATTTCCCCCCCTCCTCTGCTTTTCATTTCACCCCCCCTCTCTCATTTCACCCCCTCTTCACCCCTCCTCCTCTTTTCATTTCACCCCCCTCTTTTCATTTCACCCCCTTTTCATCCCTCCTCTTCCTTTCATTTCACCCCCTCCTCTTCTTTTCATTTCACCCCACCTCTTTTCATTTCACCACCCTCCTCCCCTCTTTTCATTTCACCCCCTTCCTCCTCTTTTCATTTCACCCCTCCTCCTCTTTTCATTTCACCCCCTTTCATCCCTCCTCCTCCTTTCATTTCACCCCTCCTCTTTCATTTCACCCCCTCCTCCTCTTTTCATTTCACCCCCGCCTCCTCTTTTCATTTAACCCCCCTCCTCTGCTTTTCATTTCACCCCCTCCTCTTTTCATTTCACCCCTCCTCCTCTTTTCATTTCACCCCTCCTCCTCTTTTCATTTCACCCCCCTCCTCCGCTTTTCATTTCACTCCCTCCTCCTCTTTTCATTTCACCCGCTCTTCACCCCCTCCTCCTCCTTTTCATTTCACCCCCTCCTCCGCTTTTCATTTCACCCCCGCTCTTTTCATTTCACCCCCTTTTCATTCCCCTTCATTTCACACCCTCCTCCTCCTTTAATTTCTCCCCCCTCCTCTTTTCATTTCACCCCCTCCTCCTCTTTTCATTTCACCCCCTCCTCCTCTTTTCATTTCAACCCCTTTCATCCCTCCTCCTCCTTTCATTTTACCCCCTCCTCTTTTCATTTCACCCCCTCCTCTTTTCATTTCACCCCCTCCTCCTCTTTTCATTTCACCCCCCGCCTCCTCTTTTCATTTCACCCCCTCCTCTGTTTTTCATTTCACCCCCCTCCTCTTTTCATTTCACCCCTTCACCCCCTCCTCCTCTTTTCATTTCACCCCTCCTCTTTTCATTTCACCCCTCCTCCTCTTTTCATTTCATCCACTCCTCCTCTTTTCATTTCACCCCCTCCTCTTTTTCATTTCACCCCCTCCTCTTTTTCATTTCACCCCTCCTCCTCTTTTCATTTCACCCCCGCCTCCTCTTTTCATTTCACTCCCTCCTCCTCTTTTCATTTCACCCCCTTCCTCTGCTTTTCATTTCACCCCCTCCTCTTTTCATTTCACCCCCTCCTCCTCTTTTCATTTCACCCCCTCCTCCGCTTTTCATTTCACTCCCTCCTCCTCTTTTCATTTCACCCCGCGCCTCCTCTTTCATTTCACCCCCTCCTTCCTCTGCTTTTCATTTCACCCCTCCTCTTTTCATTTCACCCCCTCCTCCTCTTTTCATTTCACCCCCTCTCTCCGCTTTTCATTTCACTCCCTCCTCCTCTTTTCATTACCCCCTCTTCACCCCTCCTCCTCTTTTCATTTCCCCCTCCTCCGCTTTTCATTTCACCACCCTCTTTCATTTCACCCCCTTTTCATCCCCCTCCTCCTTTTATTTCACCCCCTCTTCCTCTTTTCATTTCACCCCTCCTCTTTTCATTTCACCCCTCCTCCTCTTTTCATTTCACCCCCATCTCTTTTCATTTCACCCCCTCTTCAACCCCCCTCCTCCTCTTTTCATTTCACCCCTCCTCCGCTTTTCATTTCACCCCCCTCTTTTAATTTCACCCCCTTTTCCCCCCTCCCTCCTTTCATTTCACCCCTCCTCTTTTCATTTCACCCCTCCTCCTCTTTTCATTTCACCCCCCCTCTGCTCTTCATTTCACCCCCTCCTCCTCTTCCTCTTTTCATTTCACCCTCCTCCTCTTCTCATTTCACCCCCTCCTCCTCTTTTCATTTCACTCCCCCCTCCTCTTTTCATTTCACCCCCTTTCATCCTCTCCTCCTTTCATTTTACCCCCTCCTTTTTCATTTCACCCCCTTCCTCCTCTTTTTCATTTCCACCCGCCTCCTCTTTTTCATTTCACCCCCTCCTCTGCTTTTCATTTCACCCCTCCTCTTTTCATTTCACCCCCTCTTCACCCCTCCTCCTCTTTTCATTTCACCCCTCCTCCTCTTTTCATTTCACCCCCTCTTTTCATTTCACCCCCTTTTCATCCCCTCTTCCTTTCATTTCACCCCCTTCCTCTTCTTTTCATTTCACCCCTCCTCTTTTCATTTTACCCCCCTCCTCCTCTTTTCATTTCACCCCCTTTCATCCCTCCTCCTCCTTTCATTTCACCCCCTCCTCTTTTCATTTCACCCCTCCTCTTTTCATTTCACCCCCCTCCTCCTCTTTTCATTTCACCCCCCGCCTCCTCTATTCATTTCACCCCCCTCCTCTGCTTTTCATTTCACCCCCCTCCTCTTTTAATTTCACCCCCTCTTCACCCCCTCCTCCTCTTTTCATTTCACCCCCTCCTCCTCTTTTCATTTCACCCCCTCTTCCGCTTTTCATTTCATTCCTCCTCCTCTTTTCATTTCACCCCCTCTTCACCCCCTCCTCCTCTTTTCATTTCACCCCCTCCTCCGCTTTTCATTTCACCCCCTCTTTTCATTTCACCCCTTTTCATCCCCCTCCTCCTTTCATTTCACCCCCTCCTCCTCTTTTCATTTCACCCCCTCCTCTTTTCATTTTACCCCTCCTCCTCTTTTCATTTCACCCCCTCCTCCTCTTTTCATTTCACCCCCTCCTCTTTTCATTTCACCCCTTTCATCCCTCCTCCTCCTTTCATTTTACCCCTCCTCTTTTCATTTCATCCCTCTCTTTTTTATTTCACCCCTCCTCCTCTTTTCATTTCACCCCGCTCCTCTTTTTCATTTCACCCCTCCTCTGCTTTTCATTTCACCCCCCTCCACTTTTCATTTCACCCCCTCTTCACCCTTCCTCCTCTTTTCATTTCACCCCTCCTCCTCTTTTCATTTCACCCCCTCTTTTCATTTCACCCCCTTTTCATCCCCCTCTTCCTTTCATTTCACCCCCTCCTCTTCTTTTCATTTCACCCCCTCCTCTTTTAATTTCACCGCCCTCCTCCTCTTTTCATTTCACCTCCCGCCTCCTCTTTTTCATTTCACACCCCTCCTCTGCTTTTCATTTCACCCCCCTCCTCTTTTCATTTCACCCCCTCTTCACCCCTCCTCCTCTTTTCATTTCACCCCCTCCTCCTCTTTTCATTTCACCCCCTCTTCCGCTTTTCGTTTCACTCCCCTCCTCCTTATGACGGAATGGGATGTTGTTCCGCCTGCGGGTGTGCTCTATCTGCGTGCCCCGGCGCTTACCGCTGGCCGACTACCGAGTGGCACGGCACTCGGCGTCTCGTGCGGCCTGGCGTGACCCTGGGGAAGGGTTAGCGGGCGGTGGAGGGGACCCCTGCC